>JAQGAR010000095.1:0-25571 GCA_034697865.1 Oribatida sp. | reverse complement strand
TTTATGTATGGCCCTTCATATGTGTTGCTTTACGTAATAAACACATGTTTTGAAAAAATGTGGTTTCAGTTAAATGTTTGGCATTTAAATCGATTGGATTTTATGGTTAAATCGGTTTAATTGTGATTCTTTTCTCAGCTTTTATTTGAATGAGTATTAAATGAAAATGAAGCTAAAACCAATTTCCCATAAATTGGACAATACGTTCCGAGTAAGTCATTTTCTAAAATTATTTTTAATTAAATTCAAATAAAATATTTGTCAACAGTTCGAGTCATTCAACACTCGTTTGTCTAAAATAAATGTAACGCTTTTGCATAATATTAAACGAGGAGTCAATAATCTTCCATCGGATGAGTCGATTACCCACTTCTCCACAACTCTAGAGAAATGGTTTGACTTAAACTCATCCCAAGCTTTTCGAGAATTAAGTAAATCAATCGGAAAGTTAGTGTCGGTCCAGAGTTTGCCGCAAATAATTCACCGCAAAAAAGAGTTAATCGATATTCTGGTCGATAATCTCAAACGTGAAGATAATTTGGCGGTTAATGCAGTTTTAGAACTGATAATATCTTTGGCGCGTGACCTCAACACTGATTTTTATGAGCACTTCCACAAAATATTCGTTTGTTTATCAGATTTGCTAAACTCAACAAATCCGGAGACATTGGAAAATGTTTTCATTTGTCTCACATTTCTCTTCAAATATCTTTGGAAATACATTAACAAAGAGTTCGACAAAAATTATGAATTGTTTGCATCTCTTCTGATATCTAAAAAGGATTACATCAGAAAATTCTCTTCAGAATCGCTTTCGTTTTTAATAAGAAAAGCACAGAATAAGTCCGCAGTGATTGAAATTTTATTTGAGAGTGTCTGCAAAGAACCAAAACTAATTGAAGGCGTCAGTTATCTCCTCTTTGAAACAGTCAAAGGAGTAAATAATGATTTCCACAGTTGTGCCCAAACTCTCGTCTCTTTATTATTTGATAAATACTTGAGTTTAGAGAAAGAGAGTCAAAATTTAGATCAAACTATTCGTTCACTTTTTGATCATTTGTTGGAAAACATTTCCAAACAAAATTCATCCCTTATTTGGAAGACTCTTTTGATTGATTCCGACTCAATTGGTATCAAAAAAGCAATTTCACTCCTGGAATATGCCATTGGTTTTAATAATTGTCAATCCGTTGAAAATCCCTCGAATTTGGTCCAGTTTTTTGTGGTGTATTTGAAGAGCAGTCGTTTGGATGAAAGCGACAAAAATAATGTTTTAAAGTCTTTTAGTTATCTATTATTCAATTGCTTTCAATATCTAAGTTCAGAAGACATCCAATCGATTAATTCGACGATATTTTCATCCGATTATTTGTCAACGAAACAAGTTTTTGATTTCACGAAAAGTGTTTTAAATTGTATGACATTTGAACGAACAATTTTGCCCTCGATTTTGAAATTCTGTCTCAAAATAATTAAAAATGAGAAAAACATTTGCAAATCGATGGATCAGTTGTTGTGCATAAAATTTTTGACAGAATTAGTCTTAACTAAGAGGCGCCGACCTATCTCTGGAATTGATATAAAGAATATTACTAAATATGGACTTAACTTCGAAGATGATGTCTGCGATTCATTTGTGGATTTGATAAATACCAGCGCTGACCTGAAGATGATTTGGTCGGCTTTCATATGTTTACCAAATTTGGTACTCATGAGTGATCCAAAGATAATAACCAATAAAATAGTTGAAGTAATTCACAAATTAAGAACGAATGACTCTACAGATCACTGGTTTGGATATATTTTTGTGGAATCTATTATTGCTCTGATAATTTTGAAGAAAGGAGAGCCTATCGAAGAATTAAGTCCCCAATTCTTCATTCAATTGATTAACGAGAATCCAACGAATAGTGAAATATTAAATGCTTTTGATTTATATCTTTCTTATAAAAAATCGTTGAAAGACAATATTTTGGATCTGAATATTTTGGAAGAGATATACAAATCACTTGAAATGAATTTGTCGTCATTTTGCAAATCAAATAGACTTCTGGCTCTTCATATCTTAACCTTATTTGATCCGCCTTTGCCACCTTCGGAAGATATAAATACGAAAGTCAACTCAATCTTCAGCATTTGTTTAAACGCAGAATCAATTTCTCTCAGTTTAAGTGAATATCGTCTAAAACTGAAACATTTGCAAGATTTAGACCATTCATTAGTTAAACATTCGGTTCCGTTGACAACTTCTGGTGGACTCCAATTCGAACAAATGCCGATTCATTACTTGTTTGGAGCTCTTTATGAAAACTTCTCTCTGTTGTGGACACCGATAATAAAACTTATTGAAAGTTACGCCAAAGGATTCGCAGATAAAAAAGTTTTTCTCAAAATACTTTTTAATCACTTACGAGAAACGACGGAACAAATTGTTTCTAAAAATTTTTACGATTCTAATTATTATCGAAAAGATATCACCAATTATTTGGATTCCAATCATTATATTTCAAACACAAAAGATGGTCAGACCAATGAAAGGCCCGATTTTGGAAACCACAGGCTTTTGCTTTTTAGAGCAATGGAATTATTTTCTGATGTAATCGAACCTTCAAATCGTGAATTTGTTCCGATGTTCTTTGATTTCATCGAAAACGAAATGAGTTATTACCTGATCGTGGGTCAGGACTCCAAAGAAAACATCGAGAATGATGAACACACCGATGAACACACCGACGCAATTCCGATGGAAGTCCAATCAACTGAGACTCCAAAGTCAGCGGTCAGTCAGAAAATACTATGGAAAACTTTATTCTCTTATTTGAAAGTTTTGTCCAAGTTTAAAAATCCAAAGGCTTTATATCGACACAAAGAACTCTTAGACTTTCATTTGAATCTCTTGAGTTGTAGTGACTCTGAGGCTCAAAAGCATGCCTTCAGTTGTGTCCTCACATATAACTCCTATTTATCAGATTTTCAACAAAACTTTTTGCGTATAATCGACGAAAAGACTTTCAAAACAGAGATTTATTCGTTTATTCTCAACACCGAAGATGAGATCAGTATATTAAAGAGTGAGCACAGACCTAATATTGTGCCGCTTCTGATGCGAATACTTTATGGAAAACTTATTTCTTCAAACGGAACCAAAACTCACGGAAAAAACAGCGGAGACTTTAAGCGAACAATCATTTTAAAAGTGTTATCGGCTTTTGATCAAAAAGAATTGATTTTGTTTATGGACTTTATTTTCGCACCGATTTCCGAATTTATTCGAAGCGATTACCAGACAATCAACCAAATGATTAAATCAAAGATAGATTTGAAATCAATGATTCCTTTACGTCGATTACAAGCGTTGATCAGAACTTTGCACTTTATTTTGAAATATTTGGGGAATACCTCGCAATCAATTACTTCCTATATATTCAAAGCTTTGGTCGTTATCTCGGGTTTAGTCTCACAACTCCTGTCAACAGAAAATCGTAATAAACTCACAGATCAATCAATCATTCGACTTAAAGATATCCGAAGCAATTGCTTCAAAGTGTCCAACAGTTTCTTTGATACATTCGACGCCTACCACTACTCAAGCGATGAAATCGATGGACTCTTTCAAAGTCTTATTTGGTGGTTATTACCACATTTAGACACAGAAAGTCTGAGCAATGTATCGCCTCTTTTAAGTTTTATGATGTGTTTGAGTCGAAATTCGCGTTATTTCAAATTGTTTGCAAAATCTCATCCTTCAGAGCAATTTATGGCTCCAATTGACTTAATTATTAGACTCTACGACAATCCAAAGGCTCAAATGCCAGTCATTAATGCAGTCACCGAATTAATTAACAATCTGTTAATTTTAGATGATTTCAACGAAGACAATGAACTCAATATTTCTTCCATTGAATTGAATATTTTGGACACAAGATTCAAGTCTAATGCCTCCGAAGAAGCAGTTGATTTTGGAACCATTTTATTACTTCCTTTTACTTCACAAATACTTAATAGAATTCGACTAAATGTTGAGCACAGGAAAAGCGAAGGCAAAAAGAAAAAAACTAATTCGACTTTCAGTGAACACGAACTCAATATATTATCCCGACTCACCCCTTATGTCACTCAATCTGATCAAAGTCTTACGTTAAGCCTTCTTTTGATTCGTTCAATTGATAACAATACAAATAATGAACAGAAAGAGTTACAAACAATCAAAGCATTGTCTCATTTAGTCCGAAATATAAGATCAGAAGCGAACCAAATTATGAATTGTTTGATACCACTGTTCGCAAAGATTTTGAATTGTAATTCGCGAACAGAACTCTGCCATACATTCACTGTTTTGTCTCAAAATGATCCTCAATTGTTGTCTTTGTCACAAATAATATCAAATATCAATTCATTTAATCCCAAATTTCCGGAAGAACCGGATTATCCCAAACGAATTGATGGCTTCAAAGCTATTAACGCTGAACTTCAATCAAAAGAAAAGCTCAGAAACGAATGGTTTGCTCTAATTCTTCACAATTGTATTCATTTCATCAAAACCTGCAATGATTTAGCCATTCGGGAGTCGGCTTCCGATCTCATAAAAAATGTTATGAAAAAATTGCAACAAATGGATGACAACAATCTTTTTAATACGTTTGCAATTAATCTTCTCTTGTATTCAACGATATCTAAAGAAATGAGAAATGATTCGGAAGTGGTCAGACATGAATTCATTGAAATACTGCTCTCTTTAATAGAAACGAGTGCTAAAAGACACCCAATTATTGAGCAATTGTCACTTCTCTGCAACAAAGAGGATGAAGAAATAGATTTTTGGCTTAATATTAAACACATCCAAATTCATAGAAGAGCCCGAGCCTTAACACGTTTGGCCCGAAGCGATGATTTACTCAAAAAGCTATCGAATCGAATATTTTCTGAGTTTTTAATTCCTTTGACCACAAATTTTATGACTGATATTCATTATGCGAAACATCCCTCTATTGTCAGCGCTTCAGTGGAAGCAATTGGAGTCTTTGCGAAGCACATCCAGTGGTCGAAGTATTATTATTTTCTCAAATATTATATCAATCGACTCATTACACGAAAAGGAGAACAAAAATTGAATATCAAAATAGTTTCGTCGTTTTTGGATAACTTTTCTTTCATTGATTCAAATGAATCCATTGTCAATGAGGACACTGTGATAGACGACGAGGAAAACAGAGAAAACGAAGATGTCGACCAAGCAGATGAAAATGAATTATCAATGGATTTACAGAATTCAATGAGAACTAAATCTGTTGACAAGATTTATGATTCTATTTTGCATCGTTTGTTACCACTTCTTCAGAAGGCTTTGCATCAAAAATCTGCAATTGATTTCGCTTTCGATTCAATGAAAAGTGAATACTCAGAAGACGACGACATCCATAGAGTGAGCATTGGTTTGGCTATAATTAAATTACTCAAATCAATTGAAGCCGACGAAGAAGTAATGAAATCAAACGTTTCGAGTGTTTTTCTGCGTTTGTGTCAATTCTTACAGTCAAGAGCTCAAAGTATTAGAGATACCGCCAGAAATACATTTGTAAAAGTTATGAAATGTTTGGGACCAAAGTGTTTGATGTATGCCATCAAACAAATGAGAGCTATTCTTAGTAAAGGATATCAAAGACATGTTTTCGTTTATACAGTTCACGCCATTCTCGCAGAACTCAAATTTCAGCTCAAAGTCGGAGATTTGGATAATTGTTTGGAATGTTTGGTCGAAGTCTGTTCATTAGAATTGTTTGGAAACCTATCAGAAGAGAAAGAAGTCTCAAAAATCACTTCTAAGTTGAAAGAGGCCAAAAAGAGTAAGAGCTTCGAAATATTTGAAATAATGGCGTCTTTTGTGTCTCAAAATTGTTTAAATCAATTACTGACTCCTTTAAAGAAAATAGTTTTGGAGGCGCACACCCATAAAGTTGTGCTGAAAGCTTCACAAAGTCTTAGCAAAATCGGACAGGGGTTGGCATCTAATCCTGAACTAAGCGATGAGCATCTATTGCTTTTCATTTATAATACTATCAATGAAATATTGACAACGGATTCGGGACAGAATAATAATGACAATCAAAAAAAGAAAACTTCCAAATTTAAAAGACCCGACTCTTTTCTAATAGCAAAACCAATTTACCAGAGAAGTGAAAAAATAACAAAAATTGGTGAGACGTCAAACACTCATATTTTAGTTGAATTCGGGTTGAATTGTTTTTTGGGGCTCACCAAACAAAAACGGTTGTCGTCTTCTAATGACCGATTGGTTGCTCTTCTCGGCCCTTTCGTTCCACTCTTACGAACTTTAATGGAGTCAAAAGGTCCAAATCTAACGACACTTTCACTTCAATGCCTTTATTTTCTTTATACAAATTTTGGTGATTTGACGCAATTTGTCACACATTCACAAAATATTATGAAAACTGTTTTCGTTTTACTTCACAAATACGCAAAGTTTGGTTTCAATGATAAAGACGATAATAATTCCCAAATGGTTTTGCTCTGCTTTAAGACATTGAGTCTCTTCATGTCAGAAAGAACTGATGTGAGTCTCAATGACGACCAAATGACTGTTCTTCTCTCATACATAGAACAGGACCTCTGCAGCGATTCATGTCAGACAACTGTATTCATAATATTGAAATCAATTCTAAACCGAAAATACAATTCTCCAACTTTTCAGAGAATTATGAAAAAAGTATCGGAAATTGCGATCATTTCTCAAAACGATAGCATTCGTAATAATTGCTGTCAATTATGTGTCAAATATTTGACAGAATATCCGACAATTAATTTAAAAAAGAGAATCGACTTCTTTATACGACATCTCGAATATGAGACCATATCGGGTCGAGAGTCGGCCCTAACTATTGTTAAACAAGTGATTGTTGCTCTCAATTATGAGTACATCGGCCAAAATATCGCCATATTCTTTGTTCCGCTCTCTTCTCGATTAGCTAATGAGTGGTCGTCTGATTGCAAGAAATCTGTGGCCGACTCTATCATCAAATTATTGAAACGAATAACTGAAAGCGACAGAAATATGTTATTCAATGATCTAATCATTGCTTGGCTTCAGTCAAATACAGTCCTTCAAAAACTTTTGGCCTCACATTTGTGTTCACTTTATTTAACCGTTGAAAACAAAGAATTCTTCAAAAGATTACCAAATATTCTTCCGCTATTGAGACAGCAATTGGATCCCACACGGTATGAGACCAAAGACAACCAAGAAGATCAAGAAGTGGCTAAGAATGAGGACAGTCTTGTTTATCAGCACTTGAATCTGTTCGTGAAATTAATGAAAACTGATCCACTGTTTATTAAGAGAAGTCAGTTCGCGGATGAGGTGAACGCTATATTAGAATATATATTATCTTTTCATGTATTGCATCCACACCTTTGGAATCGTGTGATTTCCACCCAAATATTTGGTCAATTATTTTCTGAATATACGACCGAATGTTTGGCCAAATCTATAAATAATCCGAAAATAAGCAAAGAGTTTATGATTAATGAGACTAAAGAGAAGTTACAACAAATGGCCTCAAAGTTTTGCCTTTTATTCCGTGATATTTATGACACCGAAGTGTTGAGCGAACAGTTGGTTAAGAATTTAGTCTATATCTCGAGAGTTTTCATTCAGTCCTCACTCGAGAGTAGTGATAATACTGTCTTTAAGTGGATATTAAATAAATTAATATTTGAAGTGAAGTATGAATTGAAAACGACTCCGAATATAAACAAAAAAAGATTTTTAATCTTCAAATGGATGGCAGCCGTCGCTGTAGAGCTGGGATCGGATCGTTTAGAAGACTATATAAACAATTTTCTGCCACTTCTTTGCAGAGAAGAAACCAATTCTGAAAGACTTGACGAACAGAATGAAGTGGCAGTTCTTTCCAAACAAGTGTTACAACTCTTCAAAAATATTATCGGAACCGAAAAATTCACCGAATATTACACTCAAAGCAAAACAAAATTGATCTCAAAAAAGATCGAACGCAAGAAGAATATCGCCATTCAGGTAATTATCATTAATTTGGTTTACAATGATTTGTATTAATCGGTTATTTGTTAAATGTTTTCAGTCCGTCAACGAAGTCGTCAAAAGCACTAAAAGGAAAATATTGAAACACAACAGAAATAAGTTATCGAAAAAAAGAAAGATTTCTGATTTCAAACAAAAATAGTTTTTATTTAAAAAGTTTTTATTAAAAAACTGTTGAATTAATAAATTGATCACAAATTGATAACTGAATATAATTACAAAAGGAATTGTCAATTCTATGCACTTTATTGAGCGATAGGCTTACGTCTGGCCATTAGTCAGACTTTTGCTTCGATTATAATTAAAAATCTTTTGGCAAAAATATGATTGACTTTTAATAATTTTAATTAATAAACAATTCATTGAATCGAACACTTAATGGAAAAATAGTATAAATTTTAACAAATCTATAAAATGAATAATAGGTTTAATAGGTTTTTGTGACCCTTTAAAAGACTTTCTAACTTTTCATTAGTTGACGGGAATTAGAAAATGACAGAAAAGTCAAAAGTATTTTGAAGTCTATTTCAATATAATTCTGTCTCTAAGACTGACTTAAATGTCTTGCTTTTAGACATTAGACAACACACAAGACTTGAAAATGTCTTTTATAGTAACTTTAGGAATGTGCTAACTCTTTTCAGTAAAAAATCCAAACTTTTCTAAAATAACATTACATTAATCTTTGATTAACAATGAATTACTATTTTTTACATTAAAAGCTATTTTTAAAATCATTAGAAAAATCAATCAACGAATAAATGTATTCTTTACGATCATATTAAGGATAATTTGAAGAATAAGAATCGATTATCGAACGTGTGGTCCTCCTCTGGCTTTCTCTGTTTGTCTCATTCTGTGCAAAATTGACAGCGGAAATAAGAGTTGATAATTACGAGGGCACAGTCTTGACATGACTAGCACTGCACTATACAAATAGATCATTAGTTCTCCATTAGATGCAATCGTTGGCAGTCTTTGTAGTTATTCTGATCTCTAATTCATAAAACATCTTAAACTTTTCAGTCTTTCGTTTAAGATATTAAATAGATTTAAATTTTCGGATATGTTTTGTCCTTAATTTGGAATTTGTGTGTTTCAGTGATTTTCTCACCGAATGTCAAATCATTACATTATTTTACAAATTTCTCAATTATTCTTGAAATGACTGAATCAACTTTATTAACATATTGTTTAGGAAACCGATCCCTCTATCATTGAATTGTGGTGGATATGAAATATTAGCACAAATCCCAGATCCAAAGTTGAGCTGCAGTTTAATCACTATTCAGATGATCACAATTTTAAAATATCAGTAATGAATGTCCGCTAAATCTGCGGGGCTTTCGTTTTGCTGACATTCATCTGAATCGATGACATGATGTTTGAAAGGATAGATTTCTGGTGCGATAGTCATAGTGTTGGTCGCATCCGTCAACTTCTGCGGAAAGTTTTCCGAATTGTCGGCTTTGAGTTCAGGTATATATGAAGTCATTATTCGCTCGATTTTGATCTTACATTCACGCAACAGATCCTGAAAATAAACATAATCTCAATTAGACATAGCCTTCATTTACTCGGTATTTAAAATTCTGTATTAGTGTTGAACAGAAGGGCTGTGCAGCTCATAGATCATAGTTAGAGCCGCCTATAGTCGCAAAGTTTGATTTTCAAATGATATTTTATTTTGTTATTGTTTGCTGTCTTTATGTTTATTTGAATCTCGAATTCGAGAATCTGTGCATTCATTTGAATGCTTAGCAAAAAGAGTATTGAATTGTTGTGATGTTTGGCACAACTAACATAACTAACACTCCCGCCAGTTCTCAGAAACCCAGAACTTCGAGTTTCAGTTTCACAGAACTTTTCAATGAACAGAACTGAATGAAAGCACACATGCCTTTCCTTAGACCTGCTTTTCAGACAACTGACAAAGAAAACCGAAAACCATTACATTCTAATCGGTATTTCAGTGGATTTCTTTTTTGTCCTAAACGTCAATAAGTGTTAGAATAGCCATTAAGTGGTCTTTAAATTAATAAAAATAAAGCGATTTTGGTTTGAACTTAACATAAATCGTTTGCTAATTCAAAGAATTTAGACCCGGGTTTTCTCAAATATTAGGATTTGTTTGGTAACATGTATTCAATAAAATTTTTAATGCTTCACTTGAATTATGACTCAAATGAACGGTTCAATGTTTCATTGCCTTTGTCTCAATCTAAACATCGATTGTAATAAATGATGATTTGATTGATCACTGAAGTCATCATATCATTCAATTTCTTCCTCAAAAACTTATGTTTTCATAGAATGCTTTTTCTTTCAAATAAGGGATCAAAACAATGAAAATTACTCAGAATTCTTAGACTCTAATGATTTCGAATTTAACTCTAAATAATGAGAAATTTAACACTTATTTTATGCCAAAAACAGTGAATATTTTACCATTTTGTTGAGAGAGAGAGAGAGAGAGAGAGAGAGAGAGAGAGAGAGAGAGAGAGACCCGGAGATGGCTTTGAGCGCATATTTTCACATATTTAACATTTAAATCAAAAAGCAATAACAGAGAACAAGTTGGAAGAGAGGGAACAAGTGGTGGGTTCAATATGTATAGCCGTAATGAGCGTCGATTCCATAGTTGAATAGGACTGGTAAGAACAAGAAGTTGTGCTTATAACACATGGAGGCGTGGTGTAACCCTATTCCAAAACTATATTCTAGCGATGCCTACACTGTCGGCAGATATAAAGTTGGAATTTGGAAATTGCCTATCGCCTGTTGGGCCCGGTTTGCCTGAAGGCCTTCATGCAGTCTTAGATTGGAGGCAAGCCATGGCCACTCTGACAAATAGCTGTGGACGCGATCATCATTGAGAACCGATAAACAGAGTGCCACTAATAATCAGAATCCGACCCAATGTTCGTAACTATCGGTTATGGATATAATACCAACTCTTTCCAAACTAATGGCAATCGAATCGAAAATTATACTCGAAATGAGTCGAATGCAAAACAAACCAAACTTATTGTGTGTTTAAGTGGAAGAACTGAATAAATGACTCAAATCCTGTTACGTCATTGTCTATAGAACTGGTATTGAGCTTTTGGGGACGGCCATCAAAAGTGGCGAATATAATGTCTAAGACATTGAGCATTGAGTCGTGAGAATTTAGAAATGGATTCACAAATTCTATAGAATATAGAGTGTATTGAGGGTCGAGATAATGATCGATCTAATCAAAAGATAGGACGACCAATGAATGCCTTCCAAACTATGCACAGCATAGCATACGTGCACTGAATTCGCTATTTCTAGGCTTTTATAACTTTAAAAAAATTGTGTGCTTTCAGTAAAGTTATGGAGAGCCCACCTTTTATTGGCAGAAACAAAGAGATGTCACGAATTGACACCCGCTGGGCACAGGCCTAACGCATACTGCCCTAACATCTAAAGATCGGCACTGAATTCATTCCACTGACTATCAAAATCGGTGGAAAAGAAGAGCAAACCATTTAACGAACAATCAGTTGTTTTAACGATTTCTCAGTAAAAATATTTATTTACTGTTCACTGTTTTTATTGGAAAATTGTTTTCATTCTTTAGTAGTCTTTCTTCTCATATAATGATAGATGACTTTCGGCTAATTAAATGCGCTTTTCATTCAATATAATTACAGACAACAAAACTCAATCAATTAATTCCCAGAATTAAAAGTGCGTTTCCTTTCGATCGAATATTTTTTTTCAATGAGAGGAAGTGCTAATGAGAGGCATCGAATCGAGTCTTACCAATTCTATTCCGGTGATTTGGTGCAATTGAAATATCATAGGTATTGAGTAACAGAGATTATTGTTTTCAAGTCTAGTCAGGCCTTCGATGGCAGTGGTAATGCTGGCCGCCGCCAACATCGATGGCGGAAACATCGAAAATGTCCAATCTATAAATGAGAAAACACTACCATTAGTTTCGCGGCTTTTTCTCATTCTATGCATTATATGAATAATTGTATCGAAGAGTCGAAAGTTTTTTTTTGTGAATTTTTAACAAAAATGTTTACTCAAAAGTACTGCAAACAAAAGCCTTTCTTTGGAGTTCATTAGACAATCTGATGGCTTAGACTTAAGTTTAATATTTCATTCCTCAATAACCTGTGTTTGTATTGAAAGAATTTCAATCCATGTCGGCTGACAAGAGTGCATAACTACCTGTGCCTCTGTGCCGGTGCTATAGTGAAGATCGAAGAGAATGTATTAAGAAATTTTGAACAGAATGGAAAGCATTCATTTCATTCGAGCTAAAACTCCGCCCATATTTCCTTTCCCGAGAGAAGAAACTACCTGTTGATTTGTGTCAGGAATGTGGCGTTTGTGGCACTTTTGTTGCCATTCCGTACTCTCTTTTAACCTCAATTCACAATAAGAAGAAATGTCTATCAAATGCACGAAAACTAATTCTCGAATAAAAATTACTTTTATTACAAGTATTGGCAAATAACAACACAAAAGTTAACCCAAATATATAAAGTATAATCATTGCAAATTTTAATTAAAATGCAACAAAGTTAAACCAAGCTTAAAATCGATTGTCTTTCACTGCACTGAAGTGTCATTACAGGGGCTCAATAGACAGAACTTTTGTTTGATTTGATTGCCTACAGAGCGCTGTCACTGCTTTTCTTTCTTTTTATTAAATCATTCAAATTAATACTCAAATACTGTTAATAATAGCCAAGGAATAGTATTTTCTCATTCATAAGAATTTCTTTATAGTAAGGAATTCAGTTGGGTTAGTGTCAGGTTCACTATTGTTAGTTCACTTTTTGTGAACAGCCGATCAACTTGTTTGCCATTCCTTTGTGCCTTTCTTTCACATAGGATTGTTAGAAGTTTATCGCAGAGAATTTTTTTAAACCTTAAAAATATTGTGAATGAAATGTCGAGAAAATCGTACGTAAGAGCAGAACAGAGAGCAAGTGGTCCGCCATTTGAATGGCAAACACGCGCCCCAAGAATGTCCATAATTTGTGGCACAATATCAGTGGCAGTGAACGGCTTTTTTCCCATCAGAAAACTGGGTGGGACTTGCTGGTATCTCAAGTATCGGTATGTGTCTCACACATCAAAATATTTGGTGAAATTGTTAAAAAAAAGGCACTCGAAAGAGGAATAGATATAATTTGCACTCATATTCATAACTGCAATGAATTTGTTTTTTGTTTAATTATCTGATAAAAGCTATCGTTTTCTATTTGAACTCTTTTAATAGTTGCAAAAGTTGCACATTTGAGACATTTTTCATTCAATTGATAATTGGTATCATTTTGTGTTGAAAACTCATGTTTTCATGTCGTGAGAAATGACTGCAATTAAGACTTCCTCTAAAAATGCAGAACTTTCTAAATGAGAACGAATTAAATTATTTTTTCCAATAATAATCTTTATTATTAAACATTGACTGATCAAAACAGGATAGTAAACGCCACTCCTGTAGTCTAAGTTATCAGGACTGGCGTCTGTATGAGTCGGCGAGATGTGGATATCTCGTCCTCAGATGGTCTAAACAACCCTTAAGATCCCTTTATTTATTGAGAGCCGCTTTCACTTTCAAGATATGAAGTGCCATAATCTGGAAATGACGCGGAAGAGAGAGAAAAAGAGAGTGGAGTCAACTCTAATTTCTTCCTACGCTCTGTCTCTTTCACACTATCACTCAGTGATAAACACTGGAATATAAGTAATCATAAATAAAATTATAAAAACTATTGCAGAGAATCAAACATATGGCAGAGAGTGAGAACTTGCACCTGACTCGATGCGTGGGATGAGTGCCGATTGTTTGTCATTAAACCATATCAATAAATACCTTATCTCTTGATAAATATGATGAGCTTTCAGTTCAAGTACAGACTCTACACTTATTATACTCTCAATAATTTATAGTATGATTCGAAGAATATATTTGTTGTGAATAAAGAAACCAAAGAACGAATAGTTTGGTTGTATTTGAATAAAACCTTTGAAGAGATGGCATATATTTTACAACTTTTAAGATTATTGGAATTACAGTTAAACTCAGGCACTGAGTCGGGTCTCTCTGTTTTACCTACTTTTCTAAAGAACCCCAATTGAGTAATCTTTTGTTTTGTGATGTGTTTTGGCGGTATATACTGGATAGCACACAGCCCCGGGGTATTCCTCACTGAGCCCTCACAAAAGTATTCTGAAATAATAGCAATATATTCATAAATTTGAGGGATCATTGGTGAGAAGCAGACAATATTATCTCAATCATTATATTGGAATTCGTGTAGACCGGCTCTGAGCAACCACTGCACAGATCCATTCCAGACTCACACAGACCTACATCGGAATAGAGCTAAAGAGGCAGTGCATTAACTACATTAATATATAACTACATCAGCCATTTATCCCCCGCTAACACTAACTCACATCTAACTCGACTTCCGGCCCAAAGGCAACAAAGAAATGCTTCATTGATAGTATGATAGTCCGACTCTAAGCGGACTGTCCTTGAAGTTTAACATTTATATGCCATCAAAAGAGACACTATCAATGAATGTCCGAATCAAAGTTGAATATCTATATGTTTTCTATCAGCCACTTCTCAGCCTTCTTTGTCTCTATTTTAAGGCATAAAGACTGGAAGCGTTCAAGAATTCCAATCAAAGAGAAAAATCAAAGAAAACAATTTTGATTAAAGTAGAAAAACGTCAATAAATCGAAAATTAATTAACGAAAAGAGAGTAAACTGTGCAGTGATTGAGTGATTAATATCGAAAGTGTGGACTTGTATTGGTTGAGACTATAGTTTGCAGACAAAAAAAAATATTGGAAAATAATTTTTGGAAAGCTTTAAGTTTAAGAACAAACGGCAAGTCTGAGCATAAATAGAAAAGTTTGCCATTAAATTATGAGTCGAAGAAAGCGGTCTCTCTTTCATTGGATTCAAGGTTGAGTTACTTGTGTTGGAATGCATCACAAGAGTCAGATCTGTTCGGATGTGTTTTGGATGGCTCACTCGAAAAGCTATGGAGCGCTGGATGGGAAACAGGGATTCCCCTTTTGGTAGGGACAGTAACTATGTTTTACATTGAATTTCTGGCTACAACGCTGTAGGCAAACAGCACGGGGTCTATAATTCTTTGACAACACTCTTTACAGTTTTTTTTCTGTCTTTAGTACTTCTTTTAGAGTCCTATCGAAAGAGATAAGCAATTTCTTCAATGAAAACTCTGACTGTTCTGTTGCTACGCTTTCAGTATCACTACTTTAAACTAATTTAAACTTTTTTCACATTTTGTTCACGGCTTGTGTTGAATGCCAAACATAAGCAATGGATGGCAACCAATGGCCAATTTTCATTAGTTTACTTAATACCGAGCAGTTTGAAGCAGTTTTCACTCAACTCTTTTTTTTCTCCAATTTTTGAGCGAAAATATTCTAATTAACAGAAAGTTATTATAAGAGAAATGATATACTTTGCAAACTAAGCGCAATATGTAAATATGAAAACCATTTGGGGTCAGAATTCTATACTCCGATTTGCATTTTTTCGCCACTATTTGCAATCATCACAAATCAAAGTACAAACAGAGTCTCAGACCAGACGATAAAGAAAAGTATTAAGTTATTTATGCAATTCTGCCTTACATTACATTTACTGGTTTTGTGTTGCATTCAATTCAATTACAATAATATCAGTCCATTTGCCACTTCTCTAACATTCAGATCCCGGACTACTCTGAACAATGATTAATGAAATTAGCTGTTATTAAGAAGCTATCACATCCAGACAGGCAACCCCTTCCTTTACGACTTTCCCATGCATTGAATAAAATAATGTTTGGTTTCCCGTTTGAACCATTCATTCATAAATAATTTATAGTAATTGATTGCGTATTACAAGGATGTAGACCAGCATCTAAGACAAAGAGTAATTTGATGTAAGACTCTATCAACAGCCTGTCCCCCAACAATATTAAATACATATGTATTTAAGTGTATCATTAACTTTATTTTACTTTCACTTAACTTATGTCACAAATATTGTGAGAAATTAATATTTAATAAAAAGAATCTTATAATTGAATAATAGTATAAAAGGAGTAAACGTTTTGTTTGATGTTCTCATACATTATATTTTGATAACAATATTTATAGACATTGTTTGCAAACTTATAACTGATTTTAGTTTGAATTTATTGTCAGATTGTTTTCGGAACTATAAAGAAAGGAATTTCACATTTTAGTGGAGCGGCTCTCAAACCCAAACCATTGGAACAAACTTTACACCAAACAATCAACAGTTAAGAGAAATCAACTGAATTCTTGGCTGTCTCCCCCTTTAAGCCCCTTTTCTTGAGTGTTGCGGACATCTCTCACGACCTGCTGGTGCAGTGCTGTCCAGAGTTAAGGAGAAAGAACATAGGGTAGAACATAGGGTAGAGGAGAAAGAGCACAGGTCATTTAACTATTGTGAGCCGTATTACCGCATCAGTGAAATCAGTGATATTCAAAGTGGTGCGGATTTTACGCCATTTGACTTTGAAAATGAGTTCCACTAAATATGCGATCCAACAAATCGAGCGCCGAATAACAAGTTAACGCTTTCGTCTAACACTTTTATATTCACTATTATATACTTTGTTTATTTGTTTATTTATCGTCTGGTGCTCACAACCGCATACCTCCTATTATTACAATGTTTCCAATTCATAACTGTTTGAACAATACTCTCGGCTCTCATTTCATGAGAAAGTCTCGCTTCTGATAGTTCTGTTCCGTTCTTCCGATTCTATGCATTCTTTTAGTCGACTATTGAATCGGTGAGAAGGTATGCTTCACTTCTATATCTGAATGTGGAGGTCAAACACCAGCACAACCTTTGGACTCAACTTATAATAAAATAATATTATTAAATAAACCAATGTTTGACAACAGAACAGCTGATTCCAAGTGTTTAATAAACTAATCAATCACTTAGAGCTCCAATTCTCTTAACGAGTACTTAAGGTTAGGTTATGTTCAGCTCTAAGGCCTAAACTAAGTTAATCGTCAATTGACTCAAAAATCGCTCATTTATTGTTATCGACTCAAACTAACAAGTTCGTTCTAATAAATCAATAGATGCTAACTCCGGAATAAATTAAATTTGATTTTAAATATAAATAAATCAAATTTAAACAAATATTTAAAAAACTGTTTTGACGTTTAAATAAGAACATACTTAGGTAAAATCTTGCTCGCTTCCTTTGTAAAAAAACAAGAATTCCATAAATTTTGAGCTCATTTTTCATTAATAGAAAAAGATCCGATAAAATTTGAGATAAAAATATAATTTTTCGATAAATTCTGGAACCGGAAGAAAATAAAGCTACTCTTTGTATGTAAAAAAGGAAAACAGCTTGCTAAGATTCATTTCACTGAAAGTTATGAGTTTTTGAGCAAAAATATTTAAGTAATAACTGAAAGTCAATAAATGAGTTATTGGAGGTGAGGGTTCAATTTAGATAAGACATTGTATTATATTTCTAACCATTGATATGACTTCTATATAAATGAAAAGATAAATTCATTTGAGACGAGAATTCGCCAAAAAATGCTGAAAAGTTCGTCGCCCTTCCAGTGGGTCATTATGTGTACAAACATATCAACATATAATCTAATGTCAACAAAAGATATGACAGTCTTTCCGTATTTTCTCGTTTTTTCTAAAATTTTTCACTTCTTTCGATATCTAACTAAAACAATGTCCAAATAAACGCAATTTCTCTTCGATTTCCGTCACGTTTTTATCATTAGTTGTGGTACTGTTTGGCAATGTTTGTCACTCTTATAAGTTATAACTTTTGATTAAGATTTCTTTTAGCTCTGAGCTATAATTTTTAAGATTAAAGACTGGAATCCGAATTTAATGAACAAATAGAAATCAAGTTTTCTATTGTTTAGTTCAAGTCTGTAAAGTTGTCAAAGAAATACATAAAGAATCGTTTGATTTAGCAAGTTTCTATTGAGTCAAATTGAAGGTAAAAGCAAACTCGAAATCACTCGAGTTCTGGCAAATCATAAGACTTGTTCACAAAAAAATGAATTAATTCTTTTAAACTATAATTTAATGAAAGAATATGAAGTCATATGATAGAGTGGTAATTGCCCAAACTCCAGACAAACACTATATCCGAATACTTTGTAATTAATTGAAATAACAACTCTTTTGGTTCATTTAATTTGGTTTTGAATTAATTTGAATTTTAAATGTCTTCGAAATGACTTAAATGAAAAATTGAGTTTCTTTCGAATGAGACAGAGAACGGAATATTGTTTCTTAATGAGTATAAAAAATGGACTTGAATATACTTAGCAGGAATATTTGCACATATTTTGAATGTTATCGGATAATCTAATTAATTAAAATGATATCAAAGTATTTATTTTAAATTAATTGATGTCTGAGATGTTTGACAAAAAATGAGGTCCACTCAGAATATTCGGGAATAACTGGTTTTGATTAATAAATTAATGAGAATAAATAGCTAATTATTCAATATTTTTGTTGGTTCTTGGTAAATGTTTGGATAGAAATGGCATTTTGTAGTTGTGATTAAAAGATAATATAAATGGTAAAAACTTTAGATATGTGTTGAACATAAAATCAAATTCTCTTTATACTGAGGACTGGTATTAGTGATAGAGAAAGAAATGAAAGACTAGTCGACTACTTGAGCGGTCGAACCACATTCTCTTTCAGATCTTTCATATAAATTAAGTTCACTTTAGAAGACATAAAAAACACCGAAAATCATATAATGTTAGCGACAAAAACGACTCGAGACGTATCGGACTCAGAAAGTATTAATTGATATGTGAATTGAGCCCCAAATCACCCCCTCCTCTATGATGTCATAAGCGATGGAACCAGTCTTTCATAGTCTACAACATATCTTTTGGTTTACTCGATAATATCAATATAGAGGATGCTTTTCAATTAGGGGGTCGATGGTTAGGTAATACACGAATAAATACTGATATTTCGTATGCCGTGCCATAAAATCTTTAAAATACTTTTGACACTCAAACAAACAAAAGAATCCCAAATCGCAACAAAATTCTACTTTTTTTATATCCCACTCAAATATTTCATACAAATTACAAAAGTGTATGGATTCTGATCTATGAAATTCTTTAATTGAGAGGTAAAAGAGTGAGCCTTACCGGCAGCACAGAGTGCGATGAATGTTTGGGCGTGTTTTTTGATTAGTTTGTGAACTTCTGCCACTTTTGGCCATTTATGTAATCTTCTGAGAAGAATGTTCAAAAAATCGTTTGGAGTGATTGCCGCCAAATCCCATTTTAGTCTATTCAGGACTAATAGCTCCCAACCCTAAGGAACAGACAAAATCTGAGTTTCAATGAAGTCTTAAAATATTTTATTAAACACGAATAAAGTCTATTCTAAGCCATAATTTTGTATATTTACGTAAAGAAATTCTTTATATATTATAGAAAACATTGGGATCTCTAAAGTAAATGTTGAGGTGTTTGCGATGAGTGAGTGCTCGGCATATCTCTGATATACTGTGCGTTGACATAAGGTAAAGGCGATAGCTTATGCAACACTGGTATCGCAGGTGAATAGCACACACACAACATTATTTCATTCATAAAAGACTCGGGGTTTGAATATTACGGAATGTGTTTGGATGACAATAGTGGAAGGGTGCCGGTCGTGCCGGTCGCATGTCTCAACTATGCATCTATTCTTTAGCAAAGAATATTTTTGAAGCCATAAGAAGGGCTTTCCGGTGAGTGAGTGGTGCGAAGGGAGCGACTAAACAATAAAAAATATGCGCTCTTATAGTCATACTCTTAATTCAGTGAATTGAGGCAGTGCTTCGTCGGTCTTCGCAGTGTTCACCTGTTCTAATGGAATGTCATTCCAGAGCACTAGCATTCCATTAAATTCTATGGATATTCTATAGGCTAAGACATTATATGAGATTCTATGACAAGTTGACAAAAAAGCATAACTTCTAAAACTTGTTCAGGTATTTTATAACAGATGCGGAGCAGATGAGAAACAGACCGATATTTGCAAATCAATATGGTTTTGATTGTCAACTGTTGCTTACCATTAATTCGTTGATTGTGATAGACTTGTCTGTATATACAATTAGTTTATCCGCTGAGAGGGGACGACTTTGCCTGAGCTTTGATGCTAAGAACAAACAGACTGAGCCGAGTAGTTGTAATTGACTTTTGCGAATTTTGACAATCGCTAGAAACCGGTCCAAAATATTCATTGCCAGTGGAAATACTTCTTGTTGACAACGCTCTTCTTCGCATACCTTCAAACAATTCATTACTAATTTTAAATGGACTTTTAAGGCTAGAAATGCATGAAAATAAAATTAAAGCCAACTCTTCTCTCTTTATTTTAACGAAATTATGTCAATAATAAAAAATATGACAAATCTTTGAATGAATGACATAAAAGAGTGTTTCACTGTTTAACTTTCATACATTGCTTTCATAAGTTTCTTTGTTCTCTTTGTTGAAGGGTTGACATCAAGATATTACTGATAATTGATTCAATGTTTCTTACGATCAGATAAACAATCTTCGGCTCAGACTTTCACTCATCTAATAAACTATTTAAAGGCAATAAGTTTCAAATGTTTCTTAAATATCATATCTCTCTTCCTTTCGGAGATAAAGTTTTTCGTGAAATTAATTTCTAGTTTTCAACTGTATATCAAATTTTATTTACTCTTTTTGTTGTTTTAACTAAACTGATGGCAATTCTAATCGTCAATGGATTTAATGCTCCGCATTTTTTTAACAAATATTTTGGTCTTTAATTAGAAAAAGACTTTAAATCATTTAAAAGGCTCTTAATATTTTCAATTCTTAATGCCTAATGAATGTGTAGACACAGGTGTAAAAGGGCCACCCAAATAAGTATCGAATAGAGAAGGGTTTGACTCTAAACTGTTAAACATTAAATAAAAGGAGAGACTATTCAAAACCCAATTTGAGCTAATTTTTCACTTATTCTCTCAAGTTTTTGAAACTTAAAATTTAATGAATAGAGGCTGAGAGGTAAAGCGCATAGAGATAGAGGCATCGCACCTGCAAGTGGCAACTCTTAAAATTACATACCTCGAGCATCCAACCGGCCACTACTTTTCTCATAAATGGCTTCAGCTCTGTTTGCAGGCATTTGAAATAAGAGGAAGATATGATATATCGTTCTTCGGTGTACATCAGATTCTTGAGGATTCTGTCGTCGTCGAGAAAGACCGGATCACTGGTGGCTTTGGTTTCTCCATTGATTTCTATACAAAACAGATCCATAGTTTCGACAATCGTTTTAAACTTCACTAAAGGAATAGTTTTTCATAGTCTATGCATTAACTCTACTCTAATGACAAGTTTGTGTTAAGTCTGAAACTCTGGAAGAACTCAACACAACTACAGTCACACTGAGAACCAACTCTTCAAATGGTATGTGGAGGACCACAGCTTTTGCAACGGTCTAACACAGGCCTGTTTGGGCTCTTTCACATCAATTCTAACTTATGATATGTTAGGTCTTTGAAGGCTATTCTCAAGACAAATATGAATGAATTCTCAAACCATATTAACAAAGTTGAACAGTCGTTGAGCGCATGCGAACACTTCAGAGTCGGTCTATTGCCCCGGGATATTCATTAGAGGATATGAGCATTTGTGACCCAGTATTGGCTCAGTATTGGCTCTACTCTGTTTTATCAATTTACACAAATAAACTTGCAGAGGACTGGTACAGCCCTGGACCTAACCTCACCCTGGTCATCTATTGATTCTTCACTGAAGTTCGCTATTTTAATCTGTGCTTTGTTTTGAGCCAACAATCATTTAAAGCCAACACTTATTTTCAAAACATTCAAAACACTTATAATTTATAACACGAACCCATAACACCCATAACTTTTAAAACTTTTAACAGTAATTCAATCTATATTTTGTTCCCTAAATTATCCTGCCTCTTATTCTAAATATTCTCAATATTACCAGACTAAGACAAAAAAAATATCTTGTGAAACTTCTTAAAGATCATCTAGAACGCAATAAAATGCAATAGAACATGGCTATTTTTAATACAATTGTTGTTTATTCTCAAATAAATTGATAAAATAAAATCAATAAAATCATTTTAAATTAATTATAAATTAGAATTAAAAATTTGTTGGCACCTAGGAGAAATAGGACCACTGATGCATGATTGGCATTAATTTATTTAATTGGTTCCAACTTGAGAGCCATCCCTCGATGCGAACCCAATGCAAACCCGGATTGTTTATCATCTCTATTGTGCGCACTCTTTGAATGTAAATAAACAATGAAATTGTGATTCAAAATCATATGATTTAATTAAACTTTCTTTAGATTTGAATTGACTGAAAATGTCTTTTGCGGAATGTTTAGCCGACGATGAAATGCTCGTCGACTCAATAGATGTCTCAAAAATATCAAAAAGATGTCAATCATTGGAATCGTGTGAATCGCGCGAAATGTCTTATCTCAAGTTTATGTCATCGCTTCCCAGACTCTGTTCGCCAACAATTTGTGGAACAATTGATTACAGAACTCCTAAGAAATGGTCGTCAATGTCTTCGTTAGAATTTAAACCATTTGAGTGGTCTATCGATCAAAAGGCACTCTTAGATCCGTGCGATTTCTCAAACACTGAAGATATGGATCTTTACAAACAAATTGACGAACAAATCGTATCGAAACAATTGGATGAAGAAAACGATAGGTTTTTCTCACAAAAACAAATAATTCCTTCGCCATCGACTCCACCCAACAATTTTGAAGAGCGACGAGAGTTTCAAATAAGTGGTAAATCTGTTACAGTTTGGTCTCCAAATGGTTCAAACAATAAGACCCCCGAATATCGGTCTCAAAATCGGAACAACAATTCAATTGAATGTTTTAAAACTCCTTTGAATTGTTCGAAGTCTCGACAAAAGAAGAAACTGTTTCGAGACGATCACTATTTAATGGATTCAGTGGTCAACAGATCGCCGAAAGACAGTGCGTTTGACACAAAAGAAAGTCATAGCCTATTGTCTCCCATTTATTCTCCCGATTGGAAAACTACTTCGTTATCCAAACGAATAACACATTTGAGTCCAATTCAGTCACGAATTCATAATTATATAGATATGGAGTTCGCTTTGGAACACAACAGTCCTATTAATCAGTCAATGACGACAAGGACTGACACATTTGATATGCTTTCGATCGATACTCAATCTGAAGATCTGAATGTCTCAATGAATAGTCCCTCAAATGAACCGATTGATCCCCAATCAAGTGTTTTGAGTGATTATAATCGTCAGAATTTGTTCCAAAAGTATTTGACCAAAACTTCAACGCCGTCTCATTTATGACCAGATCTCAAACCAATTTAGTTCACAATTAATTTTGCTTCAAATCAATTCATTTAATGTAATTTTCGATTTCAATAATTTTAATTAATTTTTTTAATACAAATAAATTTCAATGAATTTTAATAATATTTTAAAAAATTGTTTAAATGGTTTTGTTTTGTTACAATTACACCTTTGACTAAATTGATGTAGATCATTTGTTTTGAGGAATCCTTAAGTTCTACATATCAATTAATAGATTATTTTATTCTAGTTTATTGAAATATTAAGAATTCGCTCAATAAGTATTGATATTTATTATTTAAAGTGAGCCTGCACACTGTGCCATCAAACAATATTCTGATTTCTGAAAAGTTCCAATTAACTATAATTACCGTTGGTATAAATAGTGGAGCGGAAAATTAGTCCTTTATATTCCATATACTATATATATTATATACTGACCTAAACAATTAAATATTATTTGAGAAACTATAACCACAGGTTGGTATTATAAGTCATAATAAAATAATATTAATCCATAGAATCAATAATAGATATTAAACTTATTTCTATTGCTTTCTATTAAATTACATTTGATTTTCTAATTAAACATTTGATTATTCCTTTATTTGTTGTTTGAAACGATCGATCATCACTTGAGTCCACTTATAACGACCGGTTATTACGGATCTCATAGTATTTGATGTGTGATCGGTATAAACAGTTTATAACACGTAACCCAATAATTGGTCAAAATCGTTACCGACTGAAAATTGGTGGCCGGTACCAACGTTTCTAAACGGTACATTTATATCAGAGGTCATCATAGAAGGGATTGGACCTTCAACCCTTCCCCATAGAAAATCTTACAAACATTTCGGAAAACTATCCCCCTCCCTCTAGAGTTAAGTTGCTTGGATCTGGCTGGATATGCAACATCTGGTTGAGTAAAGTGAGCTTGTTCAAACAAATGGTTGATACAAATTTATCAATGATGCGGGTGATACAGAGGAATTACCATTTGTTCGGTGTCGGGGTATTAATATCATTATTTTGATTTATTTGTCTACAAATTACATACATATGTACTACACTATTATACAATTTGTATCCTTTTTTGAGGAGATTCTTGTCTTTATTCCATGGGTCATCAAAGGGGGCGTAGACCCTTTACCACCCCCTGGAACCGAAAAATCTGGATTTACCCCCTCCTAGAAATCAAAGCTTTCACGAAAAATGGCCGTCGTGCGAAGCGCAGCGACCATTTTTCCCCGCCATTTTGTCCTTCATTTTCCTTGATTTAGCCGAAATAACCGGTCTAAAACTAAATCAACGTCAATTTAAATTAGATTTAGGCAATTATACCGGTTTAACCCGAATTTAGGCTCAAAATCGGACATTTTCGGTTAATGGCGGCCATTTTGGCGGTCATGACACTACCGGGCTAGACCCCCTCCCTAGAAAATCGCCTGAAAATTTCGCAATACTACCCCCTACACCACCTCCCCTAGAGTCTGGGAGCTTGATGACCCGTGTCTTTATTCGTCTATTGATATAACAAATTGAGAAGAATAATAATTGAATTGGTACTGTACTCTACGGTATTGCTTTCGGATGAGTTTGAGTGGTGATTGTAAATCAATGATTGGTAATCTGATTGCTCACTCATTGGTCTCATACTCTCATTATTATTATTGCACTCAAAATATACTGATTCATAGCAGAGATGAATGAAGTTTGTTAGATCGAAATTAAAATTTGATAAGAATGAACTCAACTTGATAAAAAGGAATTTTATTTTTTATTATATTCAAGGGAGATTGAAAGAATGGACAGTTTGATAAGACCAGCATGTTGATACAAGTAAACTGGAATGCATAAACATTTCTTAGTTTAATTTTTTCAAATCAATTATAAACAGAGGTCACCAAGCTTTTCGATTTCAGGGGGGGATTTTTTGGTTCGAGCTCAGGGGGGGGGATCAGGTAGGGGATAAAATGGCGGCCGGAACTACCGGAAATGGCCGGAAATCCGCCATTTTGTCCTTAATT
>JAQGAR010000094.1:0-25723 GCA_034697865.1 Oribatida sp. | reverse complement strand
AAATTTTACAGTTTTCCCGACAGCATTTCTTTGAGTGCACAACTTCAAAACTTTGTTCTTAAGAATCACGTCTCCACCCATTAGTAATATAATAGGGCCTATTAAATAGGCTATTAATGACATTTTTAATGAGTTCAAAGCTCAGAATAATTTCAAACACAGTTTTGTTTAATTATTGGAATGACTTTTAATTAAAGGTTTATTTTTAAAAAATAATAAATAAATGACAAAATGTTTGTGAAATTTGCATAAATTGTCGTACTTTTGCTTTAATCAAACGAATTACAGATTCGTTACATTATATTAAATTAGGATTTTATGGATTGGATGGCAATTAGGAGTCTTTTACCGCTTTGGTATCCAAACACCAAATGTTTTGTGAATGAAATTCATTTAAAACTAATGAAGCGATTGATTCAAAGGAATGAAAATTCATTTTACAGTTTAGTATCAATTATTTGCGATTTTATAATAGCGGCCATACTTTGGAATACAAGACATGGAAGAAATGAAGACAAATGACTTTAATTACAATTATTGTGTTTTCAAAATAAATGAGAAATAGATCTGAATTTAAGTTAATTTAAGTAAAAAATTATTTGAAATAATATACTGTTATTGATATACAATTGAAGGTTGAGTTCATTTATAAATGTTTAGTGCATTTAATCCGAGATTTGTTTGAACACAAATGAGAGGAAACAATAATTTATTCCATTATTTCATTAACCGTTTGATTGCATCTAAAGATCAGAAGACAACGATTGGTTCAGTGAACTATCGTCGCTATCGGCGTCACTATCGATGAGATCGGGAACTGTTTGATCGTTCGCGTGAATAGCTTTATAGCAGTCCGTCCATGTGCTGCTCGATGAGGGACTGGCCGTTACGGCCGTTTGGCTAATGTTCGCTAATTTACTATATTTGCAATTATTGACCGAACGGTAGTTTTTAAACCAATGATGAGACAAAACTTCTTCGGCAGTCAGTCGTTCTGTTGGTTCGACTCTCATAAGACAGCGAATCAAACACTTGGCGTGTGGCGATAGGCTTTCCGGAATGGTGTACGTTCCTCTTCGGATCTTACAGAAGAGAACGGATGGGTTTGTGTCGTGGAAGGGGTATCGACCAACAAGAATAGTGTATAGAATCACTCCTAACGACCAACAGTCGGCTCTTCGCGCCGAATACTGGCCCTTATTGACAGTAAGGATTTCAGGGCTCACATATGCAGGACAGCCCAGTTTATCACTCAGCATATCATCGTCGGTATCGTCCAACACAAGTGCGTCCTCAAGAGTTTCCAATTTTAATTGTGTCCTAAATATAAGACATAAGATTAGAATTTTAAGAAATTTTTTGACTCTTTTGGTACAAACCTTTCACTGTTTGCGAAAAGAAATTTTCTTAACTTGAGATCTCGTAAAATGATTCCATTATTATGACAGTCGGAGACAATTGTGACGATTTGATGGAATAAATGAATGGCTTCTGATTCTCGAAGACGTTTTTTGCTTCGAACATAAGAGTGAAGATCTCCGAATGCGGGCGGGAATAATACAAATGTGTTTTGTTTGGCCACTAAGACCTGTTCAACTCGATTGATGGCAGAGTGGCCGTCCATTCGCAGGTGACCGGAAAGGAACTGGTGATAGTTTTTTGTGGGAACGATCTGTTTGAGCACAAATAAACAATTAAATAAGGGCTCAAATATTAAGACATTTGTGGACATACTTTGCAACAAAACTCATCGGATGTTTGAGTGTCGACACAACGGAACAAATTGCTTGTCTCGAACTGTTCCACTAAAATATATTTTTCTCCGAAACAGAGTGGTAGGTTAACATTGGGAGTGACACCCGGAGCCAAAACCGGTGGCGATGGCGGCTGAAGATTAGGACTCAAACTTGACTTTTGTGGCCATACTTTTTGCCGATTTTTATCACTATTAAGGTCGAGACGGGGCCGTTGACATCTCGGCGCTGACGACTCGGATCTTTGGCTCATTGGCTTTGTCTGAGTCTTGAGTTTGAAAAAATGAATCTCTTCTAAAGTCGACAACACTTTCAAAGTTATTAAACAAAACGTTAGACTTCAATAAACACTGTGAAACTCTTCAATGAATTTGTGTTGAGAACACACGAGTATATACCGTGTGTTATGTTTTCAAATCACTACTGATATCACAGAAATGAAAACTTTTTTTTGCAATTATTATATTGGACTACAATCTTATAATTAGATAAAAGTCTTCAATGAATCGTACGAACAAAATGATGAAATATTTATACAGAACGAGTCACTGGAGTCGTAACTGTAGTCTTGCGTTAAAATTTGAAATGAAGTTTGGACTCCACTTATCGACAATTGAGAAATACGTGATTTATTCAGCGTATACTTTGAATCAGATCCGGATAACTGGTAAATGACGTATTTGACAAATAAACTGTTGATTCTGTTGAAGAAAGTCTTAATTAGATCTCAATTCCAATGAATTAGAAAAATCTTTGTTCAATGAAATGTTTGTTAACTGAACCAAAAAGCGTATTAATGCTTTTGAAATAAAAGGATTGAATTTCAAAGATAATCAACAGATCGTAAGGTGAAAGAGAGGCCAAAAGGCGGTCACAACTAGTTTTCAAATTATTTTAGCATTGATTTAAAGTTTAGTGGCCTTTACTGGTGTTTGTGCTGTTCTTTACAAGTTGTTTGTGGTGTTTGTCTATAAGCTTATGCTATCGACTGATTAGAAAAACAGATTCACAGATATATTGCGAAACCAATTATGAAAAAAGTTCGCCGAAGAGAAACTCATTGAATAACTAAGAAATGGCAACAAATCGTGTTTTTGGTTTGATTAGAGCCTAACGTGAAGGACCTTAATATTAAATAAGTCCATATTTAATGGTTGCCGTATCTTAAGGCTGACATCCTATGACTTGTGCCCAATGAGAGGACTCGACCTCATAATACTTAGTGTTTGTTTAGTCTAAATTTCGATTCAATATTTAAAAAGCAGTCAAACTATATTAGAATTTAATCAATGCTCAGTTCTAAATAAATGTGTCTATCTAATCTTTATCAATAACTAATAACTTTGAAACAAAAGTGAGCCAGCTGATGATAAAGAGCATGAATCATGATACTTTACTTGAATATTTTTGCCATATTTTAATTAAATTGATTTCAAAAGAGTGAAAAAATGCGAGAAAATAACGCAAGAAATGAATGACTTGTGAAACAGGAATACAAGTTATCAATAGTTGAATCAATTGAGTGCATTGTATGCAATGCTCTCTTATGCCATACATTTCGACTCAGACTCAGGTCATTCACTCAACACATACCTTAGAACAGGCATCACAAATAAACTGGTTTAATTATTACCATGTTTCAATTATACATTACTAAACAATGGGTACGGATTTCAAAACGAAATGGAGTCAAACAAAAACAATTAACAACTTCTAAGACATAAACCAAATTAACGATTCAATTAACACAAATTAATATCAAAACCACATTTTCATCCCTCGATTGAAATAAATTTTATAAAACAATAAAAATTATCAAAAAACCACCAAATTTACAGTTAAATGAATAGTTGATAGATAAATATTACTAACTAATAGTGCAATGCCTTTGCAATACAAAGGATGCAATGGATTATTATTACACATTTTGAGTGAAACACAAACAAAGCGGACACACATTTATTAATTAACGCTTAACTATGTTTTGCACTTTAATTTCAACTAATTTAAGGGTAAAAACAATGAAAGCAAATGTTTTTAATCTATCCGTCGGTTCTTTAATACAAAATTTGGCCAAACATTGAAAAGAAAACTTTTTTACTGAACAAAGAAAATATTGGGAAACTCACCAAAATTGCTGTGAATTCAGGAAATGCAAACCACTAGAAGGTAATCCAAGAGGTGGTCAATCCAAGAATGGGGTTATCTTTTAGATCCAACAATTGTTTTGACTTAATTTAGAGTCAATCGGTAGACGATTGCACTAAATATAACACAATTGGTTTGAATACAAATTTTGTGCAATTATTGTAAGAATTTCTCAATTTTCTCACTCATTGAGCAATAGATAAGTGAGTGAACGCCCAATACGTGTAAACGTCAACATTGCTCTATAGAGACGGCGCTCCGATTCACTACCCCTCCAATCCTCTGACGTTTACTATATTTAACATATAAAACGTTCTCATATTCTCTTCAATATATCGATAATTTTCATTTAAAATTGAATCTAGTTCAAATTAACATCAATTTTATATTATTTTTAGCCAAGTTCTTAAGTTTAAATTGATTTATTTTATATTTTTCAGCTTAAAAGTGATTTTTATTTTGAAAAATTAAATAAGGGTGATAGTAGCTTATGTACAGAAATACAAACGTACAAATTCCCATTGTAGTGATTACCATCGATTCGATTTCTGAGAATTATGCAACTTACAAGCTATTTCAACTTTATAATTTCTAGAAAATTGAATTAACAGGAATTAAATTATCTTTATAACCAAAATTAAAATATAATAAAAGAGTTAGATAAGTCTACGTGAGATAAGCTGAAATTTCTATAATTTCTCAAGTTATCAAGATTGAGCTTTAGATCGAGGATTTAAACTCGACTCTACGGTAACTACTATCAGGGCTGATGACGGTGCATTTGTGACTGCCTACGGAATTGGGTGCCCGCCTTCGTCGTGTGTGAGCTTTCGTAACACTCGTTTTACTGGTATTTATTTTTTATTGTGATTTCGATGCAGTCTCTCAAGTGTTGAGCAATGATTCAATTTTAGTCACTGTTAGCCAACACTAAGCTTTACTCTATTAGTCAATGCCTTCAATGCCTTTCATTCCATTCAATTCATTCAATGCTATCCAATGTTTGCATCATTTCTCCAAATTGTGTGTAGAAGTAGAGCCAAGAATCAAATCAAAATCAAAACTAATTATAACTTTAAACTATTTTCTGAGTAATTTCCTTATGTTTCTTGGATTTGGTCTTATTTTGTGTTTATTCGATACCCTGGGCTTAATCCGAGCTTATTTTTCGGCTAAATTCTGTTTGTCTACGAGGTAGATCCAGACAAAACAATTTTTTAGGCTTAACTACATATACAGTTATAATAAAACAGTTATTCAGTTTCCCGACCAAGGTCAGACTAGAAGGCAGTAAGTTTGTAGTGAACTTGAGGTGAAACTGTTTTTTGCAAGCTCCTATTCAAATCTAAGTCCTGCCCACTGTCTGCTTTCCAATTGCGTGTATAGTGTTTTCCCAGATTATGTTTATGATCAAGCAAATTGAACACGTGCATACAGAAGTAGTATAAACATGGAATGTTTTCCTTTGCGCATCGCATCAAAATATTGCGGCCAAATTACAATAAACACTAAACTTACTCTTCTGGAAAAATCCAAAATAGATTAATCAATACGATATAAGTTCCTCCTACATATTTCCTCGTGTAAATATAATACTCGTACACATTGTAATTAAAATAGATACCTTCCATCTCGTTTAATATGTCCTACCTCTAACTCTAGCTCTAACTAAGTTCAAGATAGTAGATCTAGAGAAGTAGACTAACAATAATTTTGAATCAATTGCAGACATCGCCAAGCTTTTCGATCTCAGGGGGGATAGAGGGGAGATTTTTCAAAACGTATAATCACCGAAAAAACCCCAAAAATTCCGAAAAACCCTAAAAAACACAACAACAAAAATCAGTCACGTCCGAACGGGGGGGGGGGCTAAATGCAAATTTTTCCGTCTCAGGGGGATTTTCGGAAAATCTTCCCTTGGCGATGTCTGATCAATTGTATTTAAATCGAGATTCGACTGTACAACTCATTTAGCGAACACATAATATATATTTTATTCATTCTATCCTTTAATTAATAGTTAACAATATCCGTAATAATCAAAGTTCAGGAAATATATCTTCACTGAAAGAGTTGCTTTAAAGTGATTTTGCAACTCATAGTGTGAGACCGGAAAAAAACAGTCGAATAAATACAACCAAGGATTTTCTAATGAATATACAACTTTATTAAATAAATATCAATATTTTTGCGTTAATACCTTTGACCCAAATATCGAGCGTTTGTTTCGAAATACTTCAATGAATCAAATAATAAAAGACTATTGTTTTGGATTCGTTACATAAAAATAAGCTCCGACTCAACTCAAGTGCTCTCTTAAGCAGGAATTCCTATAAATACTGTTATTCTTATCGCTCAAAATTCTTTTTATAGGCAATCGTGAAGGATATAAGAGACTGGCGGAGTGAAAAAATAGTCTTGATCATTTCTCTTATCAAATATAAAACTAGAAATTCGTGACTGAATATCAGTAATAATATATGAAAAGATATATTTATAAAATTCCAATGAATATTCAAATCTAAATAATCAAATCTTAAATTATTCAAACCAAAACTATTATTCAGGATGGGCAAGGGATGGCTAAGTCGAAACCCTTAGTCTAAAGTGGGGGTAACCCCTAGTTATCTTTTAAAATCAAGGCTTGGCCATCTCAGCTATTATTTCAGAATAGAAAGGTTCAAACATGAATTTGATCCGTATTATTCTGATAGTTTCTTTTGGGCACAAAAATGTAGCAGCAAATAATCCTACTCAAAACAATGGCATATAAACTTTAAATACCTCACAAAAATCAGTCAGTATAATACTTTATTTTTTTAAAAAGGTAATTTTCTAGAGTTTATTCAGAGTTAAGTAAAGCTATAGATTACGAAAGCCAAAGGTTTATAAAAAAAAATCTCGTAAATTGTAACAAAAGCTAGGATCAGGGATGTGCAAGAACAAAAATAATCTGAATATTTTGATTTAGTCTGCAATAATTATTATTGAGCCTTTCATTACAATCAGTGTATAGGGGATAGGAATAGGGGTTCGTCTAACTAAACCAGGGTTACCCAAGCTCTTTGACTTCAGGGAGGGGGTCAGAATCTGGTTTTTCACCAGCATTTGGGAAAAAACCTAGGGGGGGTAAGCTAAAATGTCTCGGCCGCCATTTTGTCCCTAAGTCCGGTTTAAATCCAATTGATTTAGTTAAATCCGGTTTAAATTGACTTAAATCCAGTTTAAATCCGGTTCGTGCGGCAATTTTGGCCAGAATACCGAAAAAATTTGCCACCGCGGTTCTTTTTTCAAAGGGGGGGGTCCCTCACAGCGCAATCAGGGGGGTGGTTTTTCACCAAATCTTCAAGTCAGGGGGGTTTTGGGCTGACCCCCCCCCCCATGGGTAACCCTGAACTAAACACAGATTATCTATCTTAAGGATATTCAAAATATATTAGACTTCTTCGATTAGAGCCGAACCACAATTAAAGTGTCGACAAATGGACAATAAATTAAATTAATCTATCTCAATTAAAATAAAATATTTCGCTCCACCTGAACAGAGAAGAAGGAAAGGGTTAGTAAAAGTAATCCGAGGAAAACCCAGTGTTAAGCCCAAATCCGACATTTATAGTTGGAAAATATCATAGGTAATAGGAACTTGCTAACAAATGCCATAATTCAAAATTGAGGGTCTAAGACTTTTTCTAGCACATTTTGTTGAACATCAGGGATGCTGAAGGGCCCAGAAATGTTCATCTCAAGAGATATTGGGGTATTGCGCAACAATTGAGCATTACTGGTTAAGAATACTTCTGTAGAATGTGCTCTTTTTAGTGACTGTCCATCAATTGCTGAGACTGTGTCGCCACATATAAGGGATCAACATCAATTCTCTCTCGATCAACATTATTGAGCAACAGTTACTGTATTGCTTAACTTAATTGAGAAAGTTTATTGAGCAACTAAGGGCTTCTCCTTTAATATTCGAAATGTATGATCGCATGGAATAGGTGTTAACTAAAGACAAATATTGCGAAAAATATGCAATCATTGAATCGAAATATTACCAAAAGAGACAAACAGTTTATTTCTTTATACTCTATTGTATGTCATATTCCTTGAAAGGTATTTAGCATTGAATTCACAGATAGTTTCGCAATCGATGGCAACACTTTTCAAAAGAAAAAACATTTTCAATGTCAGACGATTTCACTTTAAATGTCATTGAAATGAATATAAAACAAAACCTTAATTAAAACTCGTTTATGAAGAAAAACAAATTCAAAGACATTCAGACATTTCGTTAATAATTCATAAATTAATCAAAGTTGTAATAACTTAATTGAGTTTTAATCAATTGTTTACTATTTTCTACAAACAAATAAACTGAGGCTTTGCTCACAGAAAGTCAGATAATTACAGAAATAACAAATTCTCTGAAATGGGTTTATGACAGGGGTTATGCTCTGGCAGTGGCCGTCCTCTTTCTGCTCTCTTCAGCGAATGCTTTGATTCGAGACTCAATTTCAGGTCTAAAGTGTCGAATCAAACCCTAAATCAATAATAACAACAATAATTAATAAATGAACAAGAAATAAGCAGGAAAGAACATGGAAGACTAACCTGTACGGGCCAGGCGGCTGCATCTCCCAATGCACAGATAGTATGTCCTTCTATTTGTTTACTCATTTCATAAATCATATCAATCTCTTCGGGTTTAGCGTTTCCATCGACAAAACGCCACATGATTTTGTTGAGCCACCCGACTCCCTCTCGGCAGGGAGTGCACTAAAATACCAACTATTAAAGTTTAAGCAAGAATAGAGAAACGACTCACTTGACCACAGCTCTCGTGTTTGTAGAAAGTGAGGAGTCGTGCGATTGCTTTCACAATATCTGTCTGTTTATTCATTACAATAATAGCGGCCGTTCCCAGACCTGTCTGTGCCGCCAACAATGAGTCGAAATCCATTAACACTTCTTCGCACACTTTCTTCGGGATTATAGGAGTGGAAGAGCCGCCGGGAATTATTCCGAGGAGATTATCCCAACCACCGGTAACGCCGCCGGCGTGTCTCTCAATCAGTTCTTTCAATGGTATTGACATCTCTTCCTCGACAGTACACGGATTAACGACATGACCCGAAATATTGAATAGTTTTGTACCACTATTTCTGGTTCTACCGAACGATACAAACCAATTACCACCTCTTCTGCATATCGTGGGCGCCACCGCAACCGTTTCCACGTTGGATACGGTTGTGGGACATCCAAATACTCCGATATCAGCGGGGAATGGAGGCTTCAAACGAGGCTTTCCCTGTTTTCCTTCAATTGATTCAATTAAAGCAGTTTCCTCTCCACAAATGTAAGCACCCGCTCCTCTATGAACAAAGACATCGAAGTCATATCCACTGCCGCAGGAGTTGCGACCGATAAGACCGGCCTCATAGGCCTCACGAATGGCTATTTGAAGGTTAGCCGCTTCGTTATAGAATTCGCCTCTAATGTAGATGTAAGCGGCGATCGCTCCCATCGCACGACCGGCCACAAGACATCCCTCAATAAGTTTGTGCGGGTCGTGACGCATGATCTCTCTGTCTTTACAAGTGCCCGGTTCACCCTCATCCGCGTTTACAACTAAGTATTTAGGTCTTCCATCAGAAGGTTTATTCATAAAACTCCATTTAAGACCAGTGGGAAAGCCGGCGCCCCCTCGACCTCTAAGACCAGATAACTTGGTCTCATTAATGATCCACTCGTGACCTTTGAGTATAATCTCTTTAGTTTTATACCAATCGCCCTAACATTCAATAAAAACAGTAATTAAAGCATTTATAAGCCTATCATTTGAAGTGAGGTCTATTTGATCGGTAATTAATACCCTTTTAAGAGCTCCTTTCAGTTTCCAGTCGTGTCTTCCGTACAAATTCGTGAATATTCTGTCCTCGTCTGATAGGGGACCAAACTTTGTCTGAAAACAAGAGCAGTGAGTTCTCACTCTATGTAATATGAAATCGATTGATTGTCTGACCTTTTGTGGTGGTGTCTGCGCGGCCTGAGTCGTTTGGTGGCGAACAAGCTTCTGGCTCAGAATTACTATTTATTTAAACCAAAGTCACATCAATTGATCGAAATTTACAACAGTGACAAATACAAACCCGCCTGAACTGGGTTAGTCCGGAAAATCCTCATTTGAATCATTGGATCCGATGCTTATTTGATTAAATCAATTCGTTTTTAAGAGTTGTTTACAAACATCATGTGCGCCATTCAAACACAATATAACCTTTTTTTAAAAGGATAGATAACTTATTGGCCCAAAAATCGTTTTTATTATTTTTCTATCATTACTATATTTTTTACATTTACTAAATAAAACCTGAATTTATATTAATCTAACAAGTTTAGCTTGATATGCTTCTTGGTATATTTAAAATATATATCAATAAAATGACGGGTAAAGTGTTCAAGACTTCAATTGAGTGTAACGTAGTGTTTGTTTGTTTCAATTGCGTCACTCATTGCATTGTTTTGTTGTATTTGTCTGAAGACACCATAGAATTGATCTCTTCTATCAAATGACTTCTCCGAAATCGAAATCTGTTCCAACACTACCACTAAGTCGAGTGAAGACAATAATGCGGTCGTCTCCAGAAGTGTCATCAATAAGTCCGGACGCAATCGCTTTGACCTCACATTCGGCGGTAAAACTGAAAAACAAAGAAATCAATTCTCAAACAATTCTTTGATTGACAGCAACTATTCATAAGTCAATTAGTGAGGGACGCCTTCACTTTGGCTAACAAAGAGTCGGCACCAAAATTGGAATACAAGCACTTGTCTCAAGTGGTGGCCACAAACGGGAGAATGTCTTTCCTTCAGGATATTCTGCCCGAAAAGGTCAAAGTCAAAGACTACCGTCAAATGCTTGAGTCCCTCCGACAGCAACAAAACTATTGTGACGAGAATCGGCCCAATGGTGAGGACAGCGAAGAAGATGTCGCTCCCATTCAGTGATATCGACATAAATTTCATACACTTTTTGTAAATTCATTCATAAATTGAACGCATTTTAAATTAAAATGTTTATTAAATTAAGTGAAAAATATTGTCATTTGTTCCCAAAGAATGTCTCAAATTATTTGACAATTGCTTTGATTCTCGAAAACCCATAGTTTTGATGATAAGTGATGTAAACATTTAAATCAAAGACTAGTGAAAGACGCAAATGAATGGTCAGTATTGCCTCAAATGCCTCGATTTGGTAGGTCTTTGACTTTATAAATCCTAACCAACCAGTGCTCTGTAGTGTACGCCTCTTCCAAGACTTGGAGATCGAAGTCTTTGTACCCGATTTCTGCTGATCTCACCCGATCATAACCGGGAGGTTTGCCTTTAATTTAATTATTTTATTAGGTTTTACCACAAAAGAGTGAATCTTATGAATACCTCCTTCCGTATAGACTGATCCAAATCGATAATAAGACATTTTATACATAAGACAGTTGAGTAAAGTGGGTGAGCCCTCTTTGTCGACTCTGAACTCTCCCGAAGGGGTGTAGTAATCAGTCTCTTTTATATGTGCGCCCCTATCAGTACTGCCGCCAATCCTAACCATCCATAAAAACTTATTGATGTCATCGGAGGAATAACCGGTTAAACCTCCAAATATAACCAAAACATAATTGACGTCCAATTCTCTCATTATCTCATATGCTTTGTCTTCGGGTGAGGCCATGGCCTGACCAACGCGTGAGATATGAGTATTATTCCACGTGTTGTTATCAACTAAAATAGTTCTGTTGGCCATCGCTGTGATTTGATAGCCATAATCCCACCTAAGAATCAAATCATTGATAATTGAGTCAACGGTTCTAAAATCAATGATAGGAATGAGACAAACCATGACATCACTTTTGCGTCTTCTGCAGTGTTTTGTCTCAACCAATAATAGGCTTCTCTAAAGTCATCAAAAATAATACGGGAGCCGTCGTGGCTCCGGGCCGACAATACAATCGAAGGTGAAGAATAGGCTTCGGAAGTGACCCAAATGCAGTGATAGGTGTAGGACAACAACAATCCGGTGGACACCAGGACGAAGAAAGAGGCCACTTCATGCTTCATCCCCAAATTACTCTCATATCGGCGTACCTTCTTCTCAGAAGGCTGTCCAGAGGAATGACTGTGCACATTGGATGAATGTGTAGTGGAAGCAACTGAAGGTGTGCTTGAAGTCGGTTCCAGTTGTTTGCAATATCGGGTCAACATTTGCGAAATACCAATTCCGGACAGAATGCACATGACTGGCGCCAACACTAACATCAAACGCACCATCACTCCCTTCGATCAGAGGAAAGGTTAATACTGTGCACAGATTTAAAATTGGTTAAAACTTACGGCAAAGTAAATACTTGTGACGCCGTAAAGGATGATAAAGATGTTGGAGTCCGTGAGCTTCGAAAAACAAAAGTATAGCCCGACGGGGAACAGGAAGACTAACAGCTGCAGATCGAAGTAGAATGAGGACCAAGAGGTCGGCTGGTGCTCAGACACAGACGCTATGATCGGTATATTATTCTTGGCATAAGAGGGGTCGAGGAGTGAGTAGAACCGGCCGGTCCACGGACTGATTTCTGTTCAGACAATAGAATTAGAGCACATTTCAAATAAAGGACAGATTATACTCACTTCCGATGACAGTTAGGAATATACCGGCGCTCAGAGCCGCGAAACCAATGAGCAAAACGACAGATCGGAATAAGAGGTCATAAAAATCTTTGGAAAGCTTTGATTTGATGTATTCGTTGATAGCGAAGAGTTGGCACAAACCAAACACTCCGAACGCGGCCATGTGTTCACTGGATGTTACCGGTTGGAAGCCTACGAAAGGGATTTGCATCGACAGCAGAGTTCCCAAACAATATACCTGAAGAAAGTTTTAATTAAATGAATTCTTAGTTTTCTTGAGTGTGTGACTTACAGTCGAGTACGCGATATAAATGCGATGACTGAACCTCCCGGTGAACATAAGGGCCAACACATGCAAAGGGATCAGATTAATGAGGAAAACATATCCGCCCCACGAGGACACCATATAGAAGTAGGCCAGAGCGCAAAGACTCGCCCAATAAACCGAACCATTTTTCACAGATTTGATCCAAAAATAATAAGTCAAAAGCATACAGAAGATAGCGATTCCTTCGTTATCGTATGAACCGGCAACTGATCGCGATATATACCCTGGCACTATCGAGATCATGGCCGCAGCCACCAGACCAGAGCCGTCGTCACTCAGCTCTTTGGTTAATAAATAAGTTATAATTGTAGTAAAACTGGAGAACAGTGGCGCCAGAAATACACAGACATTACGAATGTCTATCGGAATGTTTAGCCATTGGGCGCCGTGAAAGAGGGCAGCAGATGTCACCATCAAACCAGGGTAAATGGTGCCGCCAATGATACGACCAAGGGGATACCAGGCCCTGTCATCGAACCAATTCAAAAAACTGTAAAACCCTTCTTCGGTGAGAAATCGTGTCGTCCGGTAATTGAAATACGGATCGAACTCATGAATCACAGACTCGAAACGGAGGACAGAGAACAGACGACATGAAAATGCTATCAAATAAGTGAAGACATTTAAGGATCAGTTCTCAAAACTGTCAAAACCGGCAAAAAATGCTTACAAAGAATTGCGGCCAACAATAAAACTGTCACTTTTAAGAGCCTATCCTTTGAGTCATCGGACAGGAGTCGCGACCAGAAGTCGCGGGTTTTATAGTTGATTGTCATCGCAATAATGTCTTCTTATTCTATTGTCATTCAATTGATTAAATCAACCAAACATTTAATAACAACACGTGTATCGCTCTGTTTGTCTCTATCGGCGTCTCATTAAAAACCATTACATTATTCAAAGTCTAACACAATATAAGTGTTATCTCAACTCAAGACTTAAACAATGGCTTTAATAACATTGAGTTACGCCTCTCTTGCAGTCATATAGAAAGTGAACCTTAATGTTAGCAATCCCTATAATTCGACAATATAATAATGGATTCAACTAGTACGTTGATTCTTGGAGTAATTCGCGAAAGTACCTCCCTTCTTTGCCATAAGTCAAGTCTATCACAAGTATTCCAGAGAGAAGTTGATAAACAGGACAATTTTAATAGAAATCATAAAAATTAAGTTAAAATTGAATAAAACATTTGAATAATAAACAAAATGAATTTTATGAGTATTTTTTAGTCATATTTAGTAAATTAATCACAGATTAAAGAACCGATTGAATGATTGGGACAACCAATTTGCTTATGTTGATAGTCTCTTCTTTATCCAGGATGAATGCGTGATCCATGTCCTCCAAACAGAGTCTGATATCACAGTTGGGATATAATTCGTGGATTCGCCGGTAGTACTCAACGGGACACCACAAATCGGCCTCTCCGTAAAGAAATGTCAGTCTTTTCTCATTGGAACCGATGGCCTCTTTGTTCAGTTCATTAACCTTCAGATAAATAAAAAGAATTTCATGAATATCAGTCATATATTTAAAGGCTAAATAAGTTATTGACAATAACCAAGCAATTTTAATAAAATGAGACAGACCGTTTTGAATTCTTGAAGACCCATGAAAATCAAAGCGTCCAAACAGTTGGGATTTATTAAATTAGTGGCTGACTTGAGGGCGCACTCCGGAGTGTTTGGGAACTTAGCGTTGAGAAAATAGGACATTAACTTCTGTTTAGCGCTTTGGCCCAAACAATTCAAGACATGGGCTAATCCCAACAGTGGGTATTTGAACCAACCGAACAAAACGCCGTATTTTTGAGCATTTGTTGTTTCGCCCAATGCGTCGATTGTCGGGAAAACTAATATTGAGTGCAAAACCTGTTGAATGACACCAAATATCACTCAAAAGTCTGATCGAAACAAATTCTTGCCTTCGTTTTGATAAATGGGTAGCGATGGAGGGCTTCTAAAATCATATAACACCCGATTGAATGACCGATTAAAACCAGTTTAGACTTTTCCGAAATGTATTTCTCAATAAAACTCTTTTTGTGAGCGATTTGTCCGTTCAGTGAATACAAGTCTGGATTCTCTGCAAAAGTAAACCAAAGATTTCTATTAAAACAGAATTTCAATTAAGACAACAAAAGAGACCATTGAGTGGAGGAATTGACAGATGTTTTGGGACAACATTGTGGCCGGCGTGAGACACACCGATGACCGGCAAATTGGTTTCGGAGTTTATTTGCGCCATAAAATCCTTAAAATACTCGACTTCTCCCGGATTTCCTTTACGTAAACAATATTTAGACCTTTTGAAAGGTACTTTTTCAGTTCAACTAGGTAACAGACCTGGGATCATCAAAATAATTATGGGATCATCCGTCTTATTCTGTTCGGTAACCGGCTGTTTAAGGCCATATTGCAAGACCCGAGTGGCCACAGCATTGACTTCAATAAAAGTGTCGAAATAATCATTCATTTTAGTAATAAATGCGTTTCTCAACACTTTTTTAATCGAAATGATATGACATTTATATGAAAATAACAAGAATTTATGAGATACTTATTTTAAGTAAACGAGGAAATTATACAATATTTAAAGGTCTAATGTTATCCGTTTCCATAACAACGCATTTTAACTGCAGAATCGCAGAAAAAATATCGCTTTTTCAACAATTTTGATCCTTCCTTCAGACTAATTGATATTTTTCTAATAATTCAAACAATTAATTACTAAAATCCGTCAGATTTGCAAATATAACCGCATTCTTATTCTTTAATGAGTCAAGTTTAATAAACCAAACAAGAACAGATGACCCAGATGACATTATAAAGTTAGATTCAAAATCCAATTATAGATAAAGTAATTTTATTCAAACGTTTAAAAATCTGATACAATGATGAAAAAAAATTGTTTAATTCGACAAATTAGCAGAAATATTGGACTCCAATAAACAGTTGTATAAAAAATAAGGCCACTTAAGGGCAGTCACTCCTAAATGCTTACAAAAGTATTGGTCCGCTTATTGGAGAATAATTCGCCTCTAAATCAGAGATCAAAATTGAAAATCTCTTTCAAATCAGAGATTTTTTTGTTGGACTAATAAATATGTGTATAAAAAAAAAAGTGTATAAAATCCTAAATATAGTTCATTAAACAGAAGATTTGGCAAAACTGTCAAAAACTTGTCTTTTTTATCGCTTAATTTAATACTTAATTATCACTGAAATCATGATTTAATGTTTGGGCAAACTTTTAGATAACTCTGAAGGCAGTGATCGGATCACAACGAGAATTATCCAAAATTGAACTTGGGCATTATTGTAAATGTATAGAAAACATATAAAAGAGTAAAAATGTGTCAAAAGTGAGCTACAAATGTGATTATCGGTTATATGCCATTCGGACCCTTGCCTTCAAAGCGTCGGTACAGGTCTAGAATCAAATCTTTGTAGTTGATTGGGTCCAAATTCTTCGAGAGAAGGTCCAGAACAAACCAATCGCCGATTTGGCACTGTTTGCAAACAGAATGTAAAGCGTCTCGATTTGTCAAACAGCGAGACTGAGTGGCCAGATATCGAACTCGGGGAACGGCTACACTGACAACGCGATAGACCAGTGCAATGAAACTGACGATTGCCAAGAAGTAGAACCAAAACCATAAGAAAATGTAAATCTTTTCGTTGATAATATTGATGGGAAGGATACACATCGCGTCGTGTTTCTGGACATCACCGGAAGATCCGTATCGATGGAACGTACATTTGGTCAGACGGGGGAACACTTTTATCTGAAGAACAAATTATTCATAAGTTTGTCGGTCACTCTAAATGTAAATATTTACCATTGGGTCGTATCTGACTGACCAGTCCCATTCTGAGAACTTTAGTACTTCCCAACCGTAGTTTGAAAACTCTCCGCCGAGGAAGCGATCCATTAGAACCATTTGGAGGATAACATTGAGAAAGTTGAGCACTTCTGTGACGCAATACATGCGGAACATTACGTTGTGATTGTTTAGATTTTTGTACAGGTATTCCACGAGAAGTGCTCTATTATTCGTCTTCTGCTCTTCGCCGCAAATCGGGTAATCGAGACCAAGGATCAAATTCTTCATTCTTCCGCCTTCTACTGCTTTCCATATGTATCGGGGAATATAGAAGAGCAGAGCCTGGAAGAAGAGGACAAAGCAGACCCATTGGTAGTAAGCGTGGTAGATCCTCTTTTCATTTGGAGTAGCCTTGTCAACACCAGGATAGGGAACTTCAACTCCAACTTGTTTCTTCCAGGCATTTTCGATACTGAAAGTGGTGTGAATCCAACAGTAGGTATCTATAATGGAAAGCCATCGATATTAGGACTAAGTTGAGAACAAGATAAAAGCAAAACTCACCCAAAAGGTTGGGTGGAATGTCATCTCGTGATATGCAATCGATTGGATCTCCAAAGTATTGACGAGCTGTTCAAAAGCGATATTGATAAAAATGCACATGGACAGTGGGACAAAGAGACATACCGGTGACCATAAGACTGCATCCTATGAGTATAACCACTGTTGCCTTATAGTGGAGACGATATATATTATTGTCGATAACACAAGAACTGGGTTTTAAAAACTGCTTAAGACTTCCAAAAAGTTGAAACATTTTTCACAAATGAAAGCTTTAAACAAAATTTTGAAAACAATTCGAAATTTTGACTTTAAATCACTTAATAATAATTCGTTGGTTTGAACTTAAAAACTATTGTTTGTTAACAGTTTTACGGCTGAGAGCAGAGGGGAATAGGACTAATGGCAGGGCTTAGGCTGGGTTGGGTCAGAGTCACAGCTCACTTAAACAGGAGAACTGCCAGCACTGGTATATTGAGGCGCAAAACACGACAACAGTCACAGAAATGCGTTCCCAATGTTGCACTGTGTGGCCAACGTATGCCTGTCTTCTACTACTTTCCCAAAACTGCTTTTGCGACCAGTCTTTGCTTTTTGTGCTGCAATTGCCTGAGACTAGTCTTGAGTTGAAAGCACAGGATGAACGCCAGACTAGAGACCAATCAAAGCGAGTCTTCACATTGCCTTTGAGGTAGATTTCCAAGATTTGACTAAAACTTAAAGCAATGACTGCACTCAAACCAAAGATCAGTGCACTCGAGGCCACACCAAATTAATATTCAAAAACTGTCCGCAATGTAACCCATTCCTAACAAATGGCTATTCAAATCAGATAAATAGATAACAGTCTAAGACTGAGCCCAGATTTCTCTGAAATCAATACTCACTGGCAATGGATGTCATGGATGGTATGGATACCCAAAATATTTCGATCGGAGCAGTCATTCACTCAGTCATGCTCTGTCAGAGTTCAAGGTTTGCGGCGTTGAGTTTCCCAAACTTTAAACTTTGCCGTTCATATTCATTATTTTCTAAACAAATAACTGTAATAAAACTGAAGCCGTAATCACTGGACTTATATCCCGAGTTAGAGCTTAACCCTTATCTCAAGACTTAACCCATTATTTTCTAGTTTTCATAATTCATAAGCAGATAATTGAATAATTTGCAGCGAAAGTGTAAACTCATTTCCACATAATGTCTATAATTTTTGTGTCAACTCACTTTCATATATTGAAACAATAGAGGATGTCCTTGCTCGATATTCAAATTAATGGATAGTAACGAATAACTTCGGTTAAATTGGGCAGAAATGGTCAGAAATTAGCAGTTCTCATATGAGGGTTTGCGCTATAGATGGCGATCCAGCCTTGGAAACAAGATTCAAGCAGATCTCAAGTATTGCAAACATTCAACTTTTTATTACTAAATCCGGTTTTAATTAAGTATTCAAATAAAGTGACTTTATCACTTTATCTTGGAATCACAAGTTTGCACTAATTTCCTAAATTCTCAACTGTAGAGTTTATCTTTGAAATATTAGCTAGGGCACACATAGGGCACAATAATTTGAGACGGGGTGACGGTTCTAAAAAAAACTTTGTCTTAAAACGAAAACAAACAAATATAGTGAGACTTTTGAGGAGATCTAAGATTAATATTGAGTCAAACGTTTTGTTAATGGCTTTTGATTTATTGCTTCTAAACATTTGATATTTTCATAAAATATATTTTGTTTTTTCTAAACAAAAAATAAGTTTTCAGTTTGAATAACACAAGAAATAGTTTGACTCTTAAATGGAGTGAACGAAAGGGAGTCACAAACTTTGACCCCTGGAGGTTATGTTCTATAATTTATCTTCCACAAATCTCTATGTATTGAAGAGCCCAGTGGGGATTAGGACCCATCGGTTCCGCTTAAATCCATTCCAGACATTGTTTGCAAACAAACAAAATATTGCTTAACAACACCAAATAAATCAGTTTCTCTGAACCTGATCATTCGAATCGCAAAATCTTTAAATTTTTGTTACTCGTCAAACAATCGGATAATACTTTTAATTTTATTGAATATTTAAGACATGGTCTTTGATTTCGAGCGAATAATTTCCGTTAACAACAATTTGCTTTTGAAAGCATTTCTACTCTAATGGCAAACAACACCGAAAAGTTCAGTCATTAAAATCTTTAGCATTGAATCAATTGGAAGACAAATGTTAACCATTTTGTCGCAACTATTAACTGTCGCTGTCTTTGTTCCGAATCACTTGAAGCGATTTGTGACGATGTCTTCCTTATCAGACGTTACTCCTAAGAACCAATTTATGAATCACTCGAATGACTTTCACCGGAACTAAATTCTTGTGCGTTTACTCAATAAAAAACCTAAAAGATTATTAAGAAATATATTTTGGCTTTAAGTGCCTTAAAAATTATATGAAAGCAAAACTTAATTTTTAAAACATTTTCAATCATAACTTTGATATAAAACTAACGCAATAAAAGTCTAAAATAATACAAATTCTGTTAGATTTGAAAATAATTTACTTTATTCAGGCGTTACATAAATATTTTTTATGAATACAATCGGATAAATGAGTTTGTGGTTGACCCCAATCACAAAATTGTTGTGAAAAGTCATCTGAAATAATGAATTTTATTTTCGTTTCATATTTTTCAAAATAATTTCTTTTTAAAATTAAAAAAAAATGTTTTCAATTCTCCAAAAGTGATGCAATTTTTCTAAAATGAGTTAAACTAATGAAAGTTTTTGATGTTTTTTTGTCACAATTATACGAAAAAGAAATGTTGTGAGAAAAAAATGTGACCACAAGTTATTTCGGTGACATTGAAACAAGTGAAAGGAGTAGTTTAATAGTGTTGTCCCCCTTCACACAAATTGATATGATTGCTTACAATGACATTTTTGAATAATTTGAACATTTTTCTTATCAATTTTAGATAAGAATTCAAAGATTTTAAGTTTTCTTTCAAATGTCTTTGTCGTCTAATAAGTTATTGACGTTAATAGAAAACGTCAATCATTTCTCTGAATTTCTCGTCAAAGCCTCTCAAAAGTGAAGTAAACTGTTTTCTAAAGAAAGGTTTGAAATAATATCCGAAATTCCCAATACTTGAAACTTTCAAGTTGAAAGAACTGACTCTAATCTTATTGACCACAAACAGAAAAGCTAAACAAATGAGTCAACAAAGAGTAAAATTAGATAAAATTAAAATATTCTTATGAAAAGAGGAATATTTTCAAGAATTTTCACATCATTTCTCTGAGAATAACTGGAAATTTCGTTTATAAAATCTAAAGTCGAAAGAAGTATTATTTTACATAAGAAATGACGCAAAACAATAATTATTAGTAAAACATTCACTGTCAAGGATTTTCCTCAATCAATAAAACGCTGAGTGCCCAAGGGGATTTTCTAACTTTAAAAAGTTTTCACAATATGCTTCATTGTAAAATATGATTATAAATAATTGCTTTTACTAGATATTGAACGGTGCTTTTTTCAAGACCAAAGACCAAAAGGCTATCCGATATATATCCTCTTTTAAAACCAGACCTCGAAATAGAAATAGTCTACAATTATTTCATCATTTTGTTGCCTCAAATGATGTGTGGTTGAGGAAAATAGCCCCAAGCAATACAACATTCTTTCATAAAAAAACCATTCCAATAGACACTCGTTTAAGAGCTCTTCCTCTAAGACAATGGTATTTCTGGGCTTTCAGTGCTCACTTATAATCCCAATCACGAATTTGAACGTCAAATAATTTAATAATTTCTCCTTGTTAGTAAATGCTTATCAATAGATCGTATCCATTGTATCGTGGCAAATAATCTATTTAAACTATAAAAACATGTGAAATAATATAACTTTGAACTTTTGAAAATGTAAGCGGAAAGATCACCAAGTTTACTCATGCAATTAGTTTTTTAAAATTACAATTTATTGAAACAGTTCTTATGGGATAAACTCAGTTTTAATGTTATTAGATTACATTTGGTGAAAGCTAAATAATCAAAATATACAGATTTTCAAATCATCTTTCAATTAAACGAAAGAGAATCAAAATTCAATGTAAAGTAATGAAATTTTTTTAATCGAGGATCGATCAAAGGTTATTAAAATCCCTTTTTTTAAAATTAACCCTGGTTATTCATAAAAACACAATAATTTATTGACAAAAATAGTCCCTGAAACTCCGATAATTTCAATAATTCCTAAAATTACTGATTTACTATACATTAACTCAAAGTTTAAACATTTAATTAATAAAATTATTATCTTTTACTTATTTTTTGCATAAATTGAGAGAAAATGTTGAAAATGATTACTGAAATCACAGATGTTTTGTATCTAATTGTTATTCATTGCATAGAAATAAACTTTAAATAAGATATGCATTCATTCATTTCAATCACATTTCAATGAGTTCTCAAATAAGTCAAAGGTTTATATATTTTTTATAAAAGTGTGTTTTACTCGTCTCTAATATATTGCATAAATATTTTTGAAAATATAGAAATTTTTAGAAAATAACAAACATTTTTAAAAATTCACCAAAAAATTATTGCTATAAAAATAAACGAAAAATAAGGCCATTATTTTCGGGTTATTTTATATTTAAAATTAAATCAAAAATATAGTTAATATAGAAATATATATATTTATGACATATTTAAACAATTGTATTATTGGTCCACTTATTTGGAAGACTCGTTGATATACTCAACGATATATTGTATTCAAATTCGATATATTTTATGAAAATATTAGTCTTTAACTAAATATTAAATACAAAAACGAATTCAATTCTATTGATTATCAAAACAAATGAACATTTGATGAATGAATTTAAATATTTGGCAAAAAATCGATTTGTTTGTGAAAAGTTCCATAATTAGTGTTTTTGTCTTTAGACTTGCCTTTGCGATAAGACAAGCGGAAGTGGATTGCGATCACTCGGATGGCAGTGATTTTCATGTGAACTATTGGCTGCTTTTGCATAGAATTCAAATATTCATAAGTAATGTTCCCTTCAATTGTTTAAAAGTTTTGACAAAAAGTGATTTAAACTAAAAATCGATTTCAAGTGTTTTGTGTGGAAGTGTTCGGAAATTTATGTACTAATTCATAAAGTCTCGGCTCCCTTTCCTTCCATTCGTTTGTAGAGGTCTAACACTAAATCTTTGAAGTTGAGTGGATCCAAATTCTTGGACAAGAGGTCCAATAAAAACCAGTCGCCAATTCTGCATTGGTTGACAACTGTAGTGAGTGCGTCCCTATTTGTGATCCGAGATCGGGAGTGAGTGGCCATAAGTCTAACCCTCGGAACCACTATTGTTACGGCTCTATAGATAATTGCTATGAGACTGACGACGGCCAAGAAGTAGAACCAAAACCATAAGAATATGTAAATCTTTTCGTTGACAATATTGATGGGAAGAATACACATCGCGTCGTGTTTCTGGACATCACCGGAAGATCCGAATCGATGGAACGTACATTTGGTCAGACGGGGGAACACTTTAATCTGAAAAGACATTATCATTATCATTATCAAGTCTGATTATAGATATAATTGAATGGTCTCACCATAGGATCATATCTGACAGACCAGTCCCACTCAGTAAACTGGATGACATCCCAACCATAATTAGTAAACTCTCCTCCAAGAAATCGGTCCATCATAATCATCTGAAGGATGACATTCAGCAAATTGAGGACTTCTGCCATCGTGTACATAATGAAGAGTGTGTTGTGATTATTCATATTCTTGTAGAGGTATTCCACCAAAAGGGCCCGATTTGTGCACTTTGTCTCTTCATTGCAAACGGGAGAATTGAGACCCAGAATCAAATTTTTAAGCCTTCCCCCTTCCATTGCTTTCCAAAGATACCGGGGAATGTAGAAAAGAAGGGCCTGGAAGAAGAGAACGAAACAGACCCACTGATAGTAGGCGTGGTAGACCCTCTTTTCATTTGGAGTAGCCTTATCAACACCAGGATAGGGCACTTCATCGCCGACCCGTTTCTTCCAAGCATTTTCTACACTGAAAGTTGTGTGAATCCAACAATACGTATCTGTAAACAATACAAACACATTCTAAGACCAGTTTTATCAAAATTTGGGGTCACCCGGGTTTATCTCCACTCAATCAACGATTCATTCAAACATTTAAAATAGATTTCCTACTAATATTGCAATTATAACATAATAATGAGTAGCCAACTCCTGATTAAACAAGCACACCCTACTTAGCATTCAACAGGTGCACTAGGCATTCAACTTGCTAAACGATATTAGTTTCTAAAATTTGTGAAGGTTAGTTTGACTAAGATATTAATTATATAACTATTATATAATGAAACCCCAACATTTTTTATGAATCACCAAGTATAATTATATGAACCGGAGTGGATATATACATGTATATATCCAAGGCTACAAATAACAAATAACCAGAGTCTGAATGTTGATCTCCGTTAAATCGCGTGTTTGGTGGAAGATCTACTGATAGGCAAATGTGGGGAATATCTCCGTCACATCGAACTATCCTTGTCTTCATTGTTTAAAAAGCTATTATACGAAGGGGTCGTTCCTTTCATTAGCTTTTTGAGAAGTTTATGAACTTCCCATTCACTGCTTTCATTGTGAGTACAGTTATATTGAGTTATAATTATAATTATTGAGTCAATTAGTAACAGATCTGAAAGCATAACATTAAACTCATTAAAGCGATTCCTCGAATTTGCCTCAAAATCGCGCAAAAGTCATTCATTAAAAAGAAAAAGAAGGCGAATGTGCAAGCACAAATTCTTCACATTATGTTATGTTTAATGCGTTTACAGCACGCAAGTAGTGTCTTCTCAGACGGGAAATACAGTAAAACTTATTTGAGTCGGAACTTATTGTTATGACTCTTGTTATGAGTCTTTAGACTAAGTTTGGACTCAAAACTTGTCTAAAACTGGAGTTTAAAAAACTTATCACTCATTCAATGAAAGAGTCATAAAATTTCTACGAATAGGCTTTAAAACAAATATTAGCCCAAAAAATGAGTCAAATATTTGTTTTAAATATTAAATATTTGCGAAACAATGCCTACCGAGTAGTTTATTGGGAATGTCATCCTTTGATATGCAATCGATTGGATCTCCAAAGTATTGACGGCCTAAAAGTTAGGAATAAGTTTGAGAAATGGACAGTAGGTATGAGGTCATACATACCCGTAACCATTAAACTGAACGCAATTAATATGACAACTGTTGCCCTATAATGGAGTCTAAATATATGATTGTCTATAACTACAGTACTGGTCTTAATAAGACTCTTAAGACTTCCAAAGAGCTGATCCATTGCTGTTTCACTTTTTCACTGAACACTGGGCACAAAAGTTATCAATAGTTCCAATTATAATCACCAGAAATGATATGAGCCCTGAAATGGAGAATAGTTTTGTGACATTATCTCAGAAACTGATCTATGAATGTATGAAAAAATTAATTCTAAAAACAACTGTTTTAAATGGTATAAAAGTTTTAGGTACTGTTTAGCTTTGAACAGGTCTTGAGCTGTAGAACCACCACCAGTACCAGCACTACCACTTGTTGTGTTGTGCTAGATCACTGCATACACAAAGTTAGATACGTCCGCCCTATACAGCGCACAACTAAACAGTTGCACAGTCTTGAATTCATACGACTAGTTCAGAGCACAGACACTTAACAATGTGTTAGGCTTTTCCTATTGCCAACTGTTGAGTCTATTCGTCTCTATGGGTGACCCAACATTTTAACTTGCTCATGGTAATCATATCAGTAAACTTCATTTAGCGAAAACCATTCGTAGAGAAGGCATTATTTAATGCATAGTGAAGGGCCCTCACTATTAAGCTCGTCCTACAACCAGTCTCTAACCGACTACTCCTTAGTTTTTCCGGTTTTCGCGAATAGCGTTGAAGTCATGAAAGTTTTCATTTGTTTTATCTCTGATTTTCTGAGTTTTTTATTTTCAAATACAGGTAAACACCAGTGAAATGAATGAACTTTTTTGGGCCAAAGAAACACAACTTTTGTAAACTTTACTCAGAAATCAGGAAATCTTATCGATTAGTAACTAATCATTAGTTTATCAAACAATTTGGACATTCGATCGAATATTTATTGGAAAACAAATAATATTATTTCATATCAACGAAGGAAATAATCAGATTTTTTGTCGTCATTTGACTTTCATTTGAAAAAACTTGCAGTGTTTATAGTTTAAGCATGGTAACATTGAATTTTGCAACTATTCAATTGGGAAACAACAGGAAACTTTAAAATTCAATTATTTTCTATTAAAACATTAAAGATTTAATACAGTTGGTGACCAATAGAGTAAAGAACCAATAGTGTAAAAT
>JAQGAR010000093.1:0-25770 GCA_034697865.1 Oribatida sp. | reverse complement strand
AATAAAATAGTCGATTGATTAGAAAAGGACAATTTTCTGGAATGAAAATCTTGAATTTATCACTAATTCAATTGATTTTTGTTCCAAACGAAGAGTCAGTTGTAGTAAAATTTGGAATTTTGTTCTAAACAAATACTTTATTGTATAAATTTGTTTCATAAACTTATTTTTGGATTTACATTTAATTAAATAACCAATTGTTAAAAGAAGACCAATTTTCTGTAATTTTACATCAACATTTCTGGGTTAAAATTTTTGAATTAATCACTAATTTTATGGAATTTTTTTCCAGACGAAGAGTCAGTTGTGAAAATTTATTGTTAATAGTTATTTCATGATTAACAAGTTATAAACCGGATTTAAGGTCAATTTAATATAATTTAGACTGAATTAAAGCTATATTTAACCGAAATTAAAGCCAAAAGGGGTAAATCACGGACAAAATTTCGGATTTCCGGCCATTTCCGGTATTTCCGCCCGCCATTTTATCCCCTACCTGACCCTCCTAAGGTTGAATCTGAAAAATCCCCCCCCCCCTCTATCCTTCTCCTGAGATCGAAAAGCTTGGCGATGTCTGGTTTTAACATAATCTTATGATTTTTATTAAACAATTGTTCTTAAAAATCTTCATGAATTGAAACGTTAATTCTTTTTGTTGTGTACTCTCTATTAATAAGTTGAGTTAACATTAAATGGATTAATTTTTATCACAACCAGTTATCAATAGCTTATTCTACTGACAACAAGGTGACAACATGGTCATTTATCGCTGATATTTGGATTATTGGTAATTAGGGTCCATAAAAGTATTTCGAAACTTTTGCTGTAATTTATTGTAAACTCAAGTGTTGTCTTCACTTATATTTTTTGAGAAAATGAATTTGAATTTTCTTTTAATTATTCAATAGTTTTATAATAATAAAAATTATTTATTTATTTATTTCCTCGACTCTAAAGTGGAATAAATTCGTAAAATATTCGTGAATTGTGCTCATTATCATTGTTTGAATTAAAGTTTCATTCAAATTAAGATAAGAATCGATATCTTTATTTAAGAATACGTTTAATGACAAGAATTTATTGATTTTTGTGTTAAAGAAAAATATGTTTCAATCAAACCACTGATTATTGACTCAAATGTGTGGAGCAATAAATCCAAAGCAACAAAACAACGATAATATGGATAATAATGAGAACAAACCCAAAGTGGAGACAACCCGACGGCCATCGATCGTCTTAAACGATGATCAAACAGATCTCATAGGTTCTGTTGGCTCACTTACAATCGAATCGGGCGGTAACGCCACTGGCTCTGGTAGGACCCGAGTCACTCTAAAGCCTGGCCACTCACTCATGGATTGGCTCAAACTGTGCTCTAAGACACCTGATTTGGCTGGCACCCAAGGCAAAGTGATTTCTGTCACTCTCGAAGAGCTCCAAAAACATGATACCGCCGATGACTGTTGGATTTGCATCAGAGGAAAGGTATATAACGTTACGCCGTATCTAGATTTTCACCCGGGAGGTGTAGACGAGATGATGAGAGGGGCGGGCAGTGATGCCACAGAACTGTTTAACGAAATACATAGATATGTGAATTACGAGTCAATGCTTAAGAAGTGTTTTGTGGGTCCACTCGTTCTCGACTTCTAATCATTCACTCAATTGTTGTTAAATATTTTAAATGTTTTAATTAATAGCTATTTATTGAACCGTTTGTTACCATTGAGTCGAGTTCTAGTCTTTTGACGATTCCATACAATCACTCAATATTTGAATTTTTATATTTTTAAGTGTTTTAAACAAATCACTCAATAAATACATTCTGTTCTCAATCAGTCTTTCAATCAATTATTAAACGATTAAAAAGTGGTTTAATTGACAACGAATGCAAAAATACAAAGATTTTAATAAAAGCTTTTTTCTAATAATAATAGTTATAAATAGAAAATACAAAAAGGGTTTCAAATGAGAGGAAGAGATAACGAGTAATAAACCAAATATCGTAACACATGAGTACAAAAATACAAAAATACAAATATTCCAAAAAATTATTGACAATTATAAGAAACCATTCATTCATTCATTCAAAAAACAAAAACTGTGGAAACAATTGGACGGAAGTATGGGCTGACCGGTGGTCGACTCAATGTCGAGGGGTAGGGGTGCGATGTTTGGAGGTATCACAGACTGGAAGAAATAAATCATTTGTTGGCTGTCAGGAGCGCCCAAAGGGTACCCGATTATCGTTCCGTAATAATAAGGAGGAACTGGATGATCAGGCGATGGCTCATATGGAACGAATCGCATATCCGGCATATCTGTAAATTTGTTCGTTAATTGAGATCACGTTTTAATGAGTATTACCTCCTGGAGTCGACTGTTTGCAAATTTTACCGTTTCTTTCGTTTTCATTTGGCTTTCGATAAATGGATAGTTCTGTTGAGTTAACTTCGCCGCCGCCGTTTGAAGGTGGTGCCGGTGCCGGAAGCATTGGTGGGGGAACTCCAAAACCGTATGACGTAGAAAAACATGGGTATTGAATGAGGCACTGGGAGTATGGAGGGTAAGCCTCGCAGCCATTGGTTGAGTTCAATTGATATGAGTTGCCGGACATATAATTAGGGATATAATCGGACTTAAAAGGGGGGTATTTCTTAAAGCCTCCCCTATTGTTGTTTCGCCTATTTTGGTCATTAGTTTTATTGTGGAAGTTATGGAAGCGCTCAAACTTATGACCATTTATTAGATTCGAGTCATTTCGACGAAATGTACGTTGGCTTTGGTGCCTATATTCAGATCCGATTGTGTACCGGCGCTGAGAATTAGTGGGGTTTCCATTACTTGGGGCCGGCTTTGCTTCACTCTTACACTCCGATTGAGATTCTGTGACAAAGGGTTTCAATTAAAAATTCAATTTAGAGCCGAAGATAAGGACTCACCCGATTTTGCCTCTGAAGAAGAAGACGACTCACTGACCGATGCATCGTTCAATTCTTTGGACTCAATTTCTGTAATGTCTTTGGCTTTGAGATCCATTTTTACCAATTCATGCGAAAGACTTTCAATCGACTTGTCGGGAATCTGATCGCCCGAACCATTGGCACAATTGTCGACTTTGGGTTCATTGGATCCAAATGGAGTGGACGAAAGGTTCCGATGGACAGGAATTCCCGGCAAATGCATGCTTTGACTGGAAAGTTGTGGACTCTCATTTTTATTGCCATTTTTGAGATCCTTCTCGAAGCGGCACTCGTATTGCGATTTACCTCCTCTATCATTCCTCTGGTGATAATTGGTTTGATAAGCCCTACGACTATCACCGCTGCGGTAATTATTGCGATTTTGATAGTTATTGCGATTATTCATAGTTTGCTTTAAAACACGTAATAAATGACAATAAAAGACTAAAATTGTTTTTCAAACTACGATTTGAATACGAAATGTGTTTAATTGTGATCAAAATGTTGTCTTTTGGAGACAAAAACTGAAATGAATTTGAATTATGACAAAAGCTTTACAGCTCTCAACACTTGTCTTTGATATCACTCTATGATTGGCTCAAAGTGTGTGCTTACAGTTGACTCATTCACTCATCTCTACATTCAATCACTTTTTTCATTATTAAAGGTTTACACGATTTTTAATTTGTAATTCAATGCAATCAATAGGCGATCATTTTATTCATAGTATTCATACACTTCTCAACTATGAAATTCAATTATTGTTTAGTGAAGGCATTTGTCAACTGATAAGTTTATTTCCGTATTGTTTGCACTTGCATTGCACTTCCACTCATTTATCAAGGTTAATTTCACGCATAGTTTTGTCCGAATTTATAGTTTATCCTTGTTTCCATGTATCATCTATTTTATAAATGTTGACTGGAAATTTAAAACTCATATATATATCAGATTTCAACATGAAAAATTAAATTAGAGAATACTACCTAATAATTGTAACAAGTACACAATCAAACAAAAATTATCACATTTATAAAACATTTTGAACTCAGTATTTGAGATCCGATGAAATCAATTGAAACATTTTTTAATTTTGGGCCAAAAATTTTATTAACAAAAAGCCATAAACTTTTTGATATGACATTCGATAATAATAATCAGTTTTCAATAAACAGTTAATCAAAGAATAAATATTATATGAAATCTTAGACAACGTTTCCTAATAACGAATATGTGATTAGAATTGAATCACTTATTGCCTAAACATTAAAATCTGAATTCAAAACATCAAAACTTAACGTCAAGTTTAGAGAGTTTTAACATTAATTCACTAATTAATTAAATTTAAATAACAATAAGTATTGAATAATATCCCAATTAAATGCCAAAAACAGACTCATTGAAAGGTAAGCCAACCGTTAGACCAATTAATGGGTGAAATTATTACCGTTTTGTGTACTCCAAGAAGACTTTCCATTAATATGATCAGTGAATTGACTGCAATCATAGGTGGCGTCGTACAACTTTCCCTTCAAGAATAAATACTTGTCCTCTGGCTCTGGCCTATGAGAGGCGTACCCTTCAGTGTAGAACCATTGCGCCACTTTAGCTGCCAATCGAAGTGATGTTTCATTAATTGTTTCCAATGGTGGGTATACTCGTCCCACATCGCAGTCTTCTTTGGTGACCACATCAGCCAAGGCTTTGGCCGCCACTAAAAATACTTCATTTTTGATTTCACTGACACCACAGGCCATGACAGCCAACGCCACTCCCGGAAATATGTACGCGTTATTGCCCTGACCTGGCTGGTATGTCTTATTGTTTATTGTAACAGGGTCGAAAGGACTACCACTCGCGAATACGCACTGACCATTTGTATGCCTATAAGCCTCTTCTGCAGTACACTCGGCTTTGCTCGTGGGGTTGGATAAGGCAAAGATTATGGGCCTCTTGTGAAATGACGCTACCTTTTTGAGGATAGTCGCAGTGAACGCACCCGAAACAGCTGACACACCTGAAGACAAATAACAATAAGAAGAGAAAATTATATAAAAATATGAGAGAACTGACCGATAAGACATGAGGGTCGCACTAAATCGACGATTTCTTCCAAATTCTTAGTCTCGGTCGCCTGTTTTGCGTATTGCATTTTGTGGGCGTCGTTCCTCCCGGCTCTGCTTAGTGTGACCAAACCTTTTGAGTCGAGCATCCAGATTCTACTCCTCGCCTCTTCTGTAGGCATGCCTTCCTGTTCCATTGCCATTACAATTAGATCTGCTGTTCCTAAGGCTGCCTACAATTGAAGCATATGATTAGAAATTAATGAAATGAAATGAGTGATTGCAGTCATACCTCTCCGGCGCCCTGGAAAAGGAAAGTGTGTTGGGTTATTTTAGTGCCTGTGATCTTAAGACTGGCCATAATTCCAGCGACGGCAACGGATGCCGTTCCCTGAATATCGTCATTAAATACACAATATTTTGATTGGTATTTATCCAAAAGACGGAATGCATTGTTGTTTGCAAAGTCTTCGAACTGAATAAGAGTCTGTCGGCCCCAGCGCTTGACCACAGATTCCATGAACTCATCAATAAGATGGTCGTACTCCGCGCCCGTCACTCGTCTCTGCCTGAGACCGATATAGTAGGGGTCGTTCAACAGTTTCTCATTATTCGTTCCGACATCTATACAGACAGGAAGAGTCAATTCTGGAGGTATTCCGCCGATTGCCGAATACAACGCCATTTTTCCGACAGGAATTCCCATTCCTTTTAAATGAATTGGTTATTAGAGACATTATTTACCAGAAGTAGAAAACAACAGACCATTTGCTCCTAAGTCTCCTAATCCTAAAATACGTTCGCCGTCTGTCACTACTATAGCCTTAATTTCTGCCTCGTGAACATTAGCCAGAATGGAAGGGACCCGACCAGCATCGTGAACTGTTATGAAAATTCCTCTGGGCCTTTTGAATAAGAGTGAATACTTTTGACATGCCTCTCCCACTATCGGAGTATAAACGATAGGCATGAGTTCACTGGTATACTGCTGAAGAACTCGATAAAAGAGTCGTTTGTTATGGTCCTGCAGATCACGCAAAAACATATATTTGCCCAGGTCTTCTTTGATCTTCCTAATATTCTCCATAACAATCTTGACCTGCATTTCTTGAGTCCTAATAATGGGAGGCAAATGTCCTTTGAGATGATAGGCTTCTCTCTCCCTGGTAGTGAATGCCATGCCCTAGTGTAATGGTAAGGTAATGGAAACAGTTCATTAACACCACCATCACTTTTATAAAGGTAGAAGGTAAGAGCAGTGCATTAAATGTGGATTAAAATTACATTTAATGAATTAAAATATTGTTTTGATTGTTATGATAATTAAGTGCAATACAGTAAATGTTCTATAAAACAAGTTGTGAGCACTCGAATCCCTGACCTAATCTCCTATTTTTTATCTTAATATCAATTATAGTAAGAGAATCATTATTTTCCAAACAATAATTTATTTATTAATAGTAATGCTTTTAATATGAAGACAACAATCTATGAGACGAGTGGAGAGAGTGTCACGAATTCACTATTAGTTAATCTCATGATTTAATGCCAAAAGTGTATACATAACTGATTATAACGAATAGTATAATAATTACTTAACCAATTATAAGCGAAACTTTTATTTTTGCGACTCTTTCATGACCACAGAATTATCAAAGAGGAAAGTTATGAATTTTTGAGTGAGGAGTAGTCAAGGTTTACCACTGTTTTTGTCTGTGCGAAGAACAGTTACATGAGCACAACTGTACGGACCATTAATTATTTGATAGAAAATAAATTTGATTTTTAGCTCTGAGCCATTTCAGTAAATTCTCTCACATTTCTCATTCAATGGATAATTATTATAAAAATTGAGAATATTTTTGATACTTTGTATTAAAGCATAGTTTACTGGATATTAAATTGCGCTGAGAATACTCTTGGAATAAAACTCACGATTTTATAATAAATTTATTTATTTTCTTGTTTATGATTTTATTGGTTTTTCATCGCTTTCCTTTATTTTTCTCGCCATTTATTTAAGCGATAAATTTCTCTCCGATTCAATGAATTTTCGGAACAGAAAAGTTTAAAATTTACTTTAAATTTAAGATAATACGGACTTAATTATAACAACCAGTCTATACATTGGAATATATTAATTAAATTATAGATTACATAAGTTTTCATACTTTTGTCAAATAAATTGATTATAATTAAAAGATTATTTAAATTTAAATGAACTAATTAACTGTTCTCTAGTGAGAAAATTAAAATTTCTTCGATGAAAATCTAATTAATTGAATTTATTTAATTCAAAAATCTTACCAAGCATTAGAAAAACAAAAATTAACTATATTTTGAATTATTGTTCACAAAACAATAGAATGAATTTTTAAAAACAAAATATTGATTTGGTTTAAAAATAAGGAAATGATTTTCAAAGTCATCTGATGTAATATTAATGCAATTATTCATTGATTTATTGTCAAAGTAGTCATGAAATTTGGCCAATTAAATTTTTACTATCTCAATTATAACAGACACGGGATTGCTAACAAGACTCAAAGGACATGTAGAGAAAGAGAGTTCACAGAAAATGTAAAAGCCATTTTCTCTTATATTTAAATCAATATTGCCTTAAATATGATAGATCCTTTTGCTTGTCTTATGTAATTTAAATTCATGACATGCTCTAAACAACTCAGCAATCAAACAATCTGATAGATTACTATTGAGCTACCTTGGTTAAAATGTATTGATCGTGTATTGAGATTAAAGAAATTAAATTTTGAATGAAAGCAATAATTCATTTTAGAAAATCACGAAACAATTAAATTTTTGATGAATTCTGTGATTTATAGCAATGGATGTTTGATTAAGCTATTCAACAATTTTTGTGAATTCAATATTGATTTGACCGCAATTTATAGCCATTTCGTGATTATTACAATCGGCAATAAATTAGTTCTTAAATTAAATTTCAGAAATTCCCGATTATTATGGATTTAAAATCAATGTCAATTCTTTTGAATCAATGATTCTTCAATTAATTGGGTTTTTTCGATAATATTCTGATAAATAGGAAATGAAAAGACAAAAAAAAAATGTGACACAAATAAACAGAATGATTGCAACAGAATATTAGCATAGAATTGATGAGAGAATAAAATAGACAAACCTTATTGACATTGGGCTCTCTCAGCAAATCCAGTCCTATTAGGTCTTTGTTGGCCATTGTTTTGGATGTGGAAAACCAACGACTATGTGGAGTGATACCAATTCGGTGAATATTTCGGGGTCCGGCACACAAACAACGCGTAGACTTTTCGCAATTACAACTACAGTTTGACAGAGTGTTTGAACAACAGGCGCACTGAAAACGCGATTTGCGCTCACATTTACCAGGAATCAGACCCATAACTAACGAAGAATATGCGCGACTCGAGAGCACTAGTGACGAGGAAAGCCTATGGCTGTTATCTGAATAACTCTCGAAACCAATACTGAATCTCGTAATACCGGAGCGCTTTAGTTTAAATAAGCACTTCTGTTCCGATACTATTCCCAAAAACTTATTAATTGGTTTAGAGATCGGATAATCATAACGTTTAAAGTGATTATAGTGTTTGGTGTCGGCATCATCTGTTTGGGCGCTACGGGCAGTGGCGCTCACACTACTGGCGCTTACTTTCTTAAAATTATGAATATTTTTTAGGTTATTCATTGGATTCATTTGATTCAATTTTGACGCAAAACAAGTACGTAAATGCCGGCATTCAGTCATGACGAGGTCGACCGGTTGTGCTCTGCCTCTGCCTCCCTGTTCACTCCTCGATTTGCAATTAAATTAACGGCGAATATTCGATGACTACTTTTTTTTCTTGTTTCGATTTCTCACTTCAAAAGTCAAACTTTTTCTCTCTTTTCATACCTTTTCTCTCATTTGAGTTCTAAATTGCTTTCAGTTTTGATTTGTTTATGCTTTTCATGGACAGAGAGGGACAGAATAAGAGTAGGGAGAAAAGAGATCATTATTTGGTTTTGAAATAGGTTTAATGAAAATAAAAAACTCATTAATCACAAATTTTGAATCGTTTTATTGAGACATCAAAAGAAATTATTATTGAATTGTAGGTTCAGATCAAAAGTAATTGACTCAAAAAGGTTTTTCTCAAAACCATTGTATTCGTCAAAAATAGCGTTCAATAACACTATTCATCAATTTATTAGCGAAACATTTTATTGAATAGAAAATCAAATCTCTTTAAAACATTTGTTTTGACAACAGAAACTTTTGACTATATGTTACATAATAGTGAACAACGAGGACACACCACTAAACCATTTTAACTGATTTTAAATAGATTAGCACTGATTCCGATGCATATATTTGTTTGACTTTTTTAAAGTCATTTATTGGAAATTAATGTCTGTTTAAAAGTTTTCAATAATTTACAAAACCATTAAATAGTTAGAAGTGAGTCAAGTCATGCAAAAGCCTTTTTCTAATTAGTTTTAAATTAAATTAATACGAAATTTGGATTGCTTTCCTAGAATATAACTCAAAACATAACAACATTAAATTAATAACTCTTTTGTTGTTTCTTTACTGCGAGAAAAAACCCAATCAATGACATCAAACATATCATATCTCTCCTTAATCTCTAATTAACTTTTTTGATATCAAACAAAAAAAATTGACTGTTTTTCCAGTGAACCCCTCATTAATCTATTTGTGACTTAAAGGCACAGAAATACTAATCATTCGATGAAATGAGAAAATTTATTCCGGGATATTTTTAATAATTTTTATCCAAGATTTAACTAAACCCAAGATTCTTAGTATAGATATTCGCTTAAAGTTTAATAAATTATCACTAATTATGGACTATAACTATGAAATTATTGACACAATCGTCTAATTAACTAAAATAGGATATCCTGTCAGTTTTAAGAGGGGTAATTTTGAATTCAGATTAGAACTTGGAGGTAATTTTATTCCATTTTTGTTTTTGTATCACTTAATGGCTAATAACAAAAGCATAACATAATGTCAGACAATGAGAGATAACAAAAGATTTTTCACTCAAAAGATTTTAAGTAATATTTTTTGCTCAAACAATAAAACATTTTTCTTAATATTATTGTTTATAAGGCCTTAAAGCAGATCAGAATCAAAACTCATAACTCCTGACAGACTTCCTTTAAATATCCGAACAGATTTTCCTTTTTATTCGAGAATTTCATTCAATTAATTTGTAATATATGTTGAGTCATGAACTAAACTTGTTATTCATTCATTAAACACCTCAATAAAATAAATCAATATTCGCCCAGAACCTTAATCTGAAGCAAAAAACTATCAGGATCATATCTTATATGACATGACATTCAACAGATTTATATCATATCATGTCTTGTAATGATAGTCGAGATATTTTTATTTTCAATTTTTAAGGTGTGTTTCCATAGAAAAGGTAGACAGAAATAAATAAAATTTATTTCTTATAATTTCGATTTCCATAAATTAATTCTTGATTTAAGACACAAATCAAATTAATTCCACTTCACTCGAATTTTGTAATCATTTTTGTTTGAAAACAATAAAACAGAGAGAAATTTTTCTCTATTTTTTTAAGTTATGAGAAAATCGGATAAAACATTAATTGAATTAAATCGAAATCTATGCAACATTTGACTTATATTGATTCAATTTGATTTATAGGTCCTTAATATAAATTGGAATTAAAAGGAACTGCTAACTGAGAAAGGTATGATTTTTTTTGTATCGATAGCGACGACACAAATTCAAATTCAATGTTAACTTATTTAATAAATTCGATGTTTTGAAGGATAGGCTAAATATTGTGAAAGTTCAGTTTGCAAACTAATTTCCAATATTGGTATTGAATTAAACATTCTTCAAATACTTGATGTTTAAATAGATAAAATGAAATTTATTTGAAAATACCACTGATTTACGACTAAAAAGCGAGTAATTTTTGTAGAAATGTTTCGGAATTATTTTTTGATAAATTAAATGTTGAATTCTGGTTAACATTTAATGATAACTTAGTTTTATCCTTTCCCCTCCTTTGCCAATGAATTGTCATATTTATTGATTAATGTTTTTCTTTACTAAAGAAACCAATATTGAAAGTAATGTTTAAATTTTGTTTTATTTGAAAATAACATAAAATTTTGAAACACATAACACATAAAAATCTGAAAATGTTTTTCATTCATTTTGAAATCAGATATCGATTGGAGTTTAAGACTCAAATTAAACCAAACATCGAAAGCCTTTTTAGGATAAGGATTTTACTCCGATTATAATTACATTAAACAGATTTATTTGTAATTTAAAACATTATTTTTTTGAACATAAATCTCTTGGTTTTTAAATGTATATAATTAAGAATATTCTGTGCCTTATATACGACACAGTCTTTGATCAGATCATTAAATCCACTCTTAATTAGTGATTATTTCAATAAATTAATAGTTTGTATAAAAACAGAACTCAATTAATAATTTCGATAATATTTGTATTGAAATATTTGTGTCAATAAAATCGTTCAAAATTTATGGATTCGATAATAAATTCAGACAAAAATTTAATCATTACTTACATTGTCTTCGGTTTTGCGGTTAAAAACGGATTTAAATAAACTAATGATCAATCAATAATCAAATATATAAAACGGATAACTAATCTATTCATTATTTTAGTCTAAAACCTAATTAAATACGGAAAAAGGCTAAAATTCACAATAAAATTGGTGTCAATTCTGTGTTTTTAGATGAGTTACAGTTTTGGGCAAACAGTCAATGAGTTTGCGCCAGAAATGCATTTCTCTCTGATTTGGAGTCAAAAGAATCAGTTCGTGAGACTATGGTTTTGTTTAAAAGGATTCGGGACTATAAATAGAGAGGAAACTCTTCAAAACATAGGAGTAATATCATAGCACAGCACATAAGCAGATAAAACAGCACACAAATTAATTGACTTTTCAATTCATTTGAATATGAATTGTTGCGATTGGCTTATATTTTATATTAAATACTTACAACTAGACATATGTTTTGCAGATTCATTGCTATTATGATTCACTAATGAAAAACTGTATTAAACGTGAGGCACATTTTCATGCATCTGATTCTATTAAACAGTATATACACTTATGGTTATACCAAGTTTATAAATTGACAGACTTAACTTCTAACTGAAAGAATCGATCAATTGACAAATGAATATAATAATTTTGAAAAATGCTTAAATTTTTAATTCTTAAATACAATTTTTAAGTGAATGTAAGCAAGGCTAATTTAAAAATTAAAAGGAATTTCAATATTTTATTCAAATTAACTTATGCCCCTGTGCAGAATATTGTGCAAGAATTTCAATAATCGATGAATAATTTGCTTAACGCCACTAAAGACGGCGTTTCTGTAGACTTAGACCTAACTTTTGTTTGAATCAATTTATTCTTCGAAATTTTAAAAATAAAATCACTTTTCTGCCAAAATTGTTATTATTTTTGTTTAGAGCAATGGTAGAGGTATAATGCATCCCGATACTATAATTATTTACCAAATATTTGGTTTCGCAAATGAATATTCATTGAATCAAATGAATTAATGGTTAACCCGAATAATACTCACATAAAACTCAATGAAAATCGCCACTGAAATTAAGCAATTATATCATTTTTGTTTATTAAAGATTAAAGTAAAACTTGGTTAATTGGATAATTATTAGATCGGCTCAGTAATAACTTCAAATTGGTTGTGCGTAAGGGTCTGATCGCTGGAAATCAAACAAATTTCGCGTTTTCACTGCGCTCACAAATATAACTTTATTTTTGAATTTTGCAAATTATTTCAATAAATCATAAATTAATTGATTATCGGATCCAAGTCTGGATTCAAGTCTAAACTTAATGTTAAAAAAATTATTGAAATAGTTTTATCTAAATATAAAATATTTAGACTTTTTAAGGAGAATTTCATGATTTTATCTCAAATTATGAAATATCTCAAATATTTGGGCGATTTTTGCTATAATTATAAAGCACTCAATAGGAGTGAAAATCATAGACAAATATTTTGTTAATTACTAATTACTTGGGGTACTATTTGTCTATAATTTTATCGCTCTTGTTGATTATAACTCAAAATTTCTTCTACTTACCAAGTACAGGTTCTTGGTTAAATCAATTGATAGGAGCTGTCGACTAAATCAGATGAGATGTCGTCGATTCCAAGTCTGTTGATTGGTTATATAACATTAGAAAATATTGTCAACAAATAGACTTAAAATTATTTTCAACCGTTTTCCTCTTTTGAATACAGTTACATTTCCTTTTGTTTTTCATCCTCTAACAAATCGATTGAATTAACCGAAACTATTAAAGTTAAAAAACCTCATCTAAAAAGTCTTACTATTCTTCAAAACAGAATTTAATTCACCAATCAAAGTGGTTGACAACAAAATTTTTTAATTAAACTTTAAATTATAAGAATTTGGTTAAATTTCTCATTCAATTTCATTTAAAAAGAGGTGATATCAACAGACCTTTTCCTTGGCAATAATACGTCAGTTTTTCCAAGAAAACTCACTTAAAGAATATTTTTAGTAAAAAAATTCAAGAACAAACAAGTTACAATAACAAGTTAAGAACTTTGAATGGATTCAAATTATCAGGATCTATTTACAGCTCTCCAATCCAACAAACATAGGAAATAATTGTAATTATTAGACAGACGTTTATTTTATAGGGATTTTAATGAAGACAAATCTTTTTAAAGAGAGAATCTACTGATTGTCAACAAATTGCGTGATTATCGACGTAATACCGGTTAACACTTTGTTAGTATACACGTGTATATTCACTAATGCACTAATATCTATTGGATAGTATTAATAAATATTAATTGTAAACGTCAAACAAAGTGATGATCACGCGTTAAGAACTCACTGTAGTGTAACACTTGTTTGTACTTTGAACTTAGTTCAAGTGATAAAATCTGATAGAAGCCTTGAGAGTGAAATTGAGAACTGTTTAAAAATTAACATTCGTAAAATAAATATTCAATTGGAAGAATAATTTATCAATAAAGTTTAATTACACGATTAGATCATTTATTTTACATGAACTGAAAGGAATGCCTGTCCTTAAGCTAGTGATCAGAATTTAATTAGCATTATGATCATATTTATATAAAAGATTATTCTTTGAACAGATTCCAGATCCATTATCATTTTTTATTGTCAGTAAAATATTTATAAAAATAGATTATAAGGAAATTTATTCGGAAAACTGCGAATCCATTAAATAATAAATATTATACATCGCTTCTATTAGAAACATCTTAAGGATAACCTTGCTAATTGAGAGATATTTTGAATGCAACTAATTTGATAGACGGAGCAGATGAAAATAAAGAATTAAATCATGTCCTCACTGAGGAATTGTCGGGGGTTTTTTTAAATGGAACGCCATTAATAACTATTTCGATCATTTAAGATATGGTCTCATAAATAGTTTTGTGGATTTTGAGACTTAAGTCTAGAGTTTTATAACAATTTTATCAAAACTTAAGTCTATTAATCTAATTGATATAATAAATGCTTAAAATTGAAGGAAGTTCTGTTTCAATTTGTCTCAACCGCAAAATAGATAACTCGGCGACAATCCAATACTATAGCAAACAGAGTGGCCACAATTTTTATCTACAAGGATACTAGGGGTGTTTTGAAGGTTATATGATATAAATTATATCTTATCCCTAATGATTTGCCATTTTACCAAATGTCGCGGAATCTATAAAACAATCTTGATCATTATTAATGACTCGTTAGAAGTACTCTAACTTATTTCAAAGTTTATCGAATTTAAATTTGGATAATCCAGTTGAAATTGGTTTCTATAAAATTCTTGATTTGATTATCCATTCATTCTATATCTTCATAGGATATAAACAAAAATGATTATACGTTTGTTATAAAATAATAAAAATCCGCTTTTAATTACGATTGAATGGCATTCAACTCAACTCTTTTACATCAAAACTAAATTTATTTTTTCGATTACATTAAAAGATAAGAACTTTTACTTATATGCAATCGAGTGATCAGTAATTTTTCATCCGATGAATAATTGCGATTCAACTCAAAGACTTTGTTCAATATTACAACAGATTTAAATCAATAAAAAATTCAGACGATTTTCAATAATTCGATTCATATCAGTTAATTAATTTTTTTGCAAGAAAAGTAGCAAAACACTGTGTTTGAAGGATGACATGGTGTTTCTTTAAGATAATTGATCATTGATTTCGTTTTGATAGGTAACTGATTAAAATACACTTACAAATACATCAATATATTAATATATTTTCATAAATTGTTTCTTTTAATGTTTTCATTGAGAATCGATTGCTTTCATAAATCATTAAATTCAGTCAAATTAAAACCGATTTGTTTTTAATTATTGTAAGTTTGTTGCCGCACAGGTCTTAATTATGTTACTTCTCTAACAAATAATTGAGTGAAGTATATAAATCCTTATAATCAATCAAATATTTGTAATTTTTGTGTCAAAATAGTATAATAAAAATTTTATAAAAATATTATAAAGTTTAATCATATCGTAAGGTTATGTCGGGTGAAATGTTTTGGTTCGTAAAGAAAACTATAAAATAGTGGGATATCTGTAGGGATAGCAAATCTCATGTTATCATCGATTTAATTACTATTTCAATGATAAATTAAGAATTTATGGTGATTTTCGTTCAATATTTTCAATAATTCATTTATGGAGAGCAGAAAACTACTAAAATCTGATAATTTAATGAAGAAATCAAACATTGAATCAAAATCTGATTTATTTGTCGTTAAATGCGATTAGTATTTGAAAGAAATTGGATTTATTTGAATGATTTCCATTTATTCACTAATTATTGACAAATCTAAGCCTTAATCAGAATGAAAATCAAATATTAATAGAGTTCTAAGTTAGAACTTCTAACTTTAATAGATTTATTTGGTCTCAAATTCCAAAACAATGTGAAATCATTGGAACGCCTCCTCAAAAGTTCAGATGAACCAGTATTTCAGACTAAATAATAATAATCATAATTAAGTTGGGGTTGAATACCAAATCATCAGAAATCAGAGGAAAATATTTTATTTCTAAAGATTTAATTATTTATTATAGGATTTAATCAAAATGTATGTCAAGTGCTTTGAGAAAATACACTGATTTTTAATGTATTGATATAAGTCAAGAAACAAGAATTTTTGTTTAATTTTAATTCTTAATCAAAAGAGAAATAAAATGCGATTTTTAGTTATTTTCTCCAAAAATTTAATGACTTTCTCTTTAACTCATCAAAAAAGAGTATTTTGTTTAGAAATTACACGAACTGTAAGAGAATAACAGTCTCTGTGATTAAGCAAACTCTGAATTGAATTTTTGGCCTTCAGTTTGAATTCAACTCTTTTTCTCTAAATTTTATGTAAAATGACTTTGAAATTCTCATTCGTGTAATAATTGTTTGCTATCATTAATTTTGGTGCAAAACATTCGCAATTACTGAGGCGATAGACTTTCCTGAGCTGCGATCAAATGTCTTTAGGGTAAGGTGTTTTACCCAACACTTACGCATTCCTTTTATGATAATGCAAATAAATGTACAATTCAATTTACTACTGCAACTTGTACATCTGTTTTATTAATTAGAGTGTATGGTGGGCAAATGGACAGACCCGAGCTCTCAAATGTGGAAATTGTTTTCTTAACTCGAATGCATTCATTCAGTTTTAACCAAATGATTGTTTTGATTGAAAAGTTTGGCGGAAATTCACTGCAATTAAGACTTTAATTACTGATTGAATCGATTTTTCTTTAAAATTATAAATATATTTAAATAATAAATAAATTAACAAACTTTTAGAAAATACTTATTAATAGTGCGGTGGTTCGAAGAGCTGGACCACAAAACCAGTTTCTTTGAATGATTGTGACCAACAGAATTGGGCTCAAACCAAGACATAAGTTATTAGAGCGCAGAATAATACAAAAACTTAACCTTTTTGAGGAATTTCGGAAGTTCAGGAATAGTGAAAATTTGTGACACATATTCAGAGTCTAGGCGTACATTCGTGTGATAAGTTAAGATTTTAATTAGTGACTTAATTAGAATTAAAGGAAAAGGAAGACAAACATCTGGGTATCAAAAATTAAATTTAAAAATGATTGAAATCTCAATAGGAATAATTTCACTCATCTAATGATAATTACGAAAATGATATTCGCTCTAATGATTGGACTCGACTTAAAGCAAATCTTTTGGAAAATGAATTCTCAATTTCTAGATTACCAAAAATCGTCAGACGATTTTGCTTGTTTTTCTGGAGAAACTAAATAATCAAAACATGAAAATATGAATCAACACAAACTATCAAAATCTTAATCATATTTGAATGGTTTAAAAATTTTTAATCAAATGAACGCCAAAGTAATGAGTATTTATTGATTTATTTCCAATTAAGGAAACGAATCAAACATTTGTATCAATCAAATGTCATTTAAGAAAAGTTTAAACAAAATAAAATTCAAAATAAAATGCGTCAAAAATTGTGATTCCATTTAAAAAGTGGGGGCACATCAGATGCGAATCTATGAGACGAGGATTGCCAGCCATATGCGAAACCCCTTGACATGGGTGTATCTCTTAAGTTGTCATTATTTGTCAAAGGTGTCTGTCCCATAAACGATTGTTGGGGTTGATTTGGCACTGAAAAGGGTTTGGGCAAAGGCATGGAATTCATCATTTCAATCAATCGATGGTAATCATAATCATGGTGATTATTGTTTTGGATCAACTGTTTTGGCTCTACACCAGAAGTCTGTTTATTTGCATTTCTTTTGCTTTCATCAGAGTTTAGATCATTTATTTTATTATTGTTTCGATCGATGGATTTATTGATCTCTTGGGGCATAAATGTGAACTCATATTCATCATAATTAATATCTTTATGCGACTCCTCGCCGACGGAATGCTTTCCATTTGGGAATTCATTCGTTCTTTTACTTCCATTTTCTGAATCTGTGATAAAAAAGAAAATATTTTGAGACTTAACTTAAAGTTAAAACTTCTCTCATTATTCTTACTCTTATTTTTGAGATCATTTGATGGCATAGTTTTCAGTTTATTTTCTGACTGAGTGCTCGCATAAGGCTTATAGTCGTTGAGAATCCGGAGACCGTTCGCATCATTGATAAAGTCAACGATATGTAAGTCCCCGTTGGCGTCAATGTACTGATAGGTCCCAATCGGACGACTCATAATGTTATCATTGATCGGAATATTGAAATCCTGTCCATTATTTATTGATAAGTATTTGTCCTTTTCTGACCTCATGTCTGATACAATAGCCGTCTCTCTTGTGACGGCATTTCTCGAGAGGGTTTCGTAATTTCGCATTAAATCCGCTTCAGACAACATTATTTTGTCTGTGCTTCGGGTGTCTGTGCTTTCTGTGGTTGGCTTTGCTTCAGTACTCCACTTATATAAGAATATAAAAATACATGATATTTGATATCCTTTATTACCAAAATTCTGTTCAATGAGAAAAACAATAAATATTACTCAATATATCAAAACATTAACATAAGAATTAACGGTTATTTTATTAGTAAAGTGTCCTCAAAATAGTATTAATATAGTTATCTAACGTCTGATCTAACATTTTATTCAATAGATAAGAAGCTGTCACTTGAACTGAACGTAATCTTAGACTTAACTCCTTTTTCTAACTTTGATTTCTAATTAGTTTTTTATACATAGAAAACCATTAGTTGCTCACAATTTTTTTAAAAACATTTTAATGATTAGGAAATGAGATTTCGAGAGAATTTACTCACCATTTTTGAAACAATTATTTATTCCTCGGCAATTCTGATAACAATATAAAATGCGTTCGATTTTATGTCATGAGTTTGGATTTTCTCTTTGGTATTGCTTTTGGACGCATAACAAAACTTTTCCGAAAAGAAAGAGAAAGTTTTTTTCTTTCAAACTCTAAAAGAATGTTAATATAGTTTTCATTCAACGGAATTATTTTGCGTAAGGAAAAACTCCGCCCTTTGTGTTAAAACAGGGTCTAAACTAAAGGACATCGAAGACATGAAATGAGATTTAGATCTATATTTGATCGAAAACTGAGAATAAGAATCTCGTAAACATAATCGCTGGCTATTTGTGATAGGGCTATGGGTGAGCGCTCAGCCTCTTTTTCTTCCAGAATATGATATATTACTTTTCGTTAATGATTGTGTCTTCAGTACTATTGTTATATATGAAAGTGTCCTTTGGTTTACACAATTAGATGCTCCTCTAAATAATATAACGTTTAATGTAATTTAAAGTAAAGCCATTTATTAGAGAATTATGAGAAGAATTCGTTAGCAATAAGTTTGTGAGCAAAACATTAATTTCGACATTTCTTTGGGCAGAAAAATAACATTTCTTTTACTTTTTTTTTTGTTTTGCTCTTTTTCTTCGCAAAAATGAATGAATAGTTTGTATGACGAAAAAAATGTTACATTAATATAATAACAGTTCATAAAACGTTTTAAGGCTTGCAATACACGACTTACGAATTGGGGAGAGGTGGGTCACTCGCCTTGAAAACCAGATACACGAAATAAAAAGTTACTTAATTTCAATAACCTATAGATTTGATGCCTTGAAAGTGAATAATAATTTAAATCAGAAGACTTATATTTGATTGTAATCGAAGGATAACTGCATTCAGATTATTGTTAAACCAATCATAAGATCAACAAATAATTGAGACAAACGTCAAATATGATTGTCATTTACGACAATCGCTTTTATCTTTAATTGGGTTTCATTTAACACTTTTAACATATTTATACGAAGAAAAACAATACAATACTTGTTTCTAATCTAGTAATCAGTATAAATAATATTTAAATATAGTCATGACTCAAATCAATTATTATTTTAACTTTTATTTTAAATATTTTGAACGGGACTACATCAAAGAGACAAATAGATGATAAGAAATAGAAGGTTCTGTTTCCTAAAAACAGTTTTTGCGTCTTTATCCCTGTTCACATAAAAGCTGAAGCAATGGCCAACGATGGGTGCTTATGTTTGATATACCGGAGGGCTACAAACCACATAATACTTGTTGGCACCGACTCTTACCAAGTTTCGATGATCTGAATGAGGGTCTTCTAATTGACATCGATTAGTTGCACACTCCTGACAAAAGTAGACTCACTTTCTCTCTCTAATTAATGTTTTTCTAAAAACCATCTAACAAAGTCGTAGGAACCTCCAGCATGGTTCCCCTGAGGCACTGATTTGGAGCTATCTAAACTATTTAATTAATTAAAGCGCTGATGTAATTTCAGTGGATTTTCCGCTCATATTTGATAAAATTCAAATGGATTTCTGACGTCTGTTTGACGTCTCATTGATCTATTAATTGGTGAGTTCATTGAATAAACAAAAATCTAAATCAAAATTAATGATAATTACCTGAGAATACGTAAATCCAATTTAAAAAATAAGACAATTAGTGTCTTTTCCAATGATTGAAAATACAAATTTAATTAAACATTTCGTTAATCGATAATTAAAACTATGACTCGTCATTCAATCAGTCAAACAAACACGATTTTTATTAATATAACTAATAAATAACTATTTTTAGTTTATTAATTCTATTGGCTTGGGAGTCTGAGTACGGTCAGTACCCTAGGATGGTTTATAGAGTTCTTAAATGTATTATTTGAATGGAAACAAAAAAATTTATGTTTTCTGTAATTTTTAAAAAATATTCTCCGCAATTGAGTTTCAAGTGCATTTAGAACAATTGAATTAAACTGAAATCTTATTTAAACCGGGTTTTTAAATGAGTAAACAAAATTACCAAAATTTTTTACCTTTTACCCCCTATGATTCCTGACAAAATATCACAGAGCCCAATGATCTCGAAATCAGAACCCAGAATTGGGTATTCTAAAAATATGATAAGTGAAGCCAATGTCTTCGGGCACATACATATATCCTGGACATACAGACCACCTTACGAAACAAGCTAATCAATGAACTGAAAAGTAAATAATACCCACCGGAAATATGGACTTTAAGAATAAATAACAATCTCTTGATTCTCTTCCAAGTGTTGACTGAGCAAACAAGATTTACAGAATAGACAGGATAGGACAGGAAAATCTCTGAAAAATGCGTAAATGTTAACTAATCAATGATGATTAGTAATCATAATTAATTTTGTTTGGTTTCTTTCCTACAATTTCCTAAAATTTATTCATTTAGTGTCTCAATCGTGACTAAATGAAGAACTAACAAAATCATGCACATCATTATACAGACATATTGATCCGCCCCTGCATTCTATCCATTTTAAGACAATTTCTTTGAAGATGTCTTTCAGTCATTAGAAGAAAATCTCAACAATTAAAGGATACAAACATTGTATTCATTGTTATCAGATGTGGGTATCAGTCAGTGATATGCATTCAATGCGTGGGCTCTCCTATCGATTTGCCATTAATTATGCATAAATCTAATGTTTTTCACTTTGATTGCTGTAATTTGATTCTAACCGAGTGAATACAAACAAATGATAACCAACAAGAATCGATTATTTACTCTCAATAACACAACAATAATAATAACATCGTATTTGTTGTCCACTCAGTTGAAAGACAATCGCTTGAAAAGATCAGGACTGGCCAAGGGGTAGACCAGGGTTCACCAATAAGGGGATATTACACAAAATCCCCCTCAGCCGGAGAAATTGGCAAAAATTCCACTGAGCGCGAGGCCCCCCCTCTTGAAGATTGCGCAATACCCACACCATAGAATCCCACTAGAGCCTCGGTGCTTGTCTACTCTTGGATGTAAACAACTGATTGTTAACCAGAAGCCTTGAGCTGTAATTTTCATCAAAAATATAAAACTACACTAGTACTTTTATTGTCCATCACCCATTCAAGACTATCCTCGAGGTTAAGAGAAAGGGTTTGCATAAAATATAGATACAACTGACGTTAACTTAGACATTGAAAAGAAGATGACATTTAATTTTGAATTTAAACCTTAAATGTTTCAAAATTCTCAGGAAAACTATTTTATTATTTTCTTCGTTCTATTATTTATTTTAAAAAATAACAAAATAATTGAATTATTCATGAATTCTAATCATGAGTTGAGATATTTTTGAGTAAAAATATCAAATAATGTATTTAATGACAAAATTTAAATATTTTGATATTTGTTGTCAGGTCAAATTGAAATCTAGCATTTAATCTTGACATTTTCAATTTAATCCAATTCAGCAGAAACTTAATATTCAATTCGGTTAGATATGTGATCAAAGTGTAAGAGATATCGATCACATTTGATTAAAATTATCCAGATAAAGCGATAAACCAAATCAGCCTGCTCCTTCTAAGTCCCAATTTTTTTTAAAGGGAAATAAAAATCTATAAATTAATCTTTATTTTTGTTAGATGACATGGTTGAGACAATTCATTGCAGTATTCCAGTAAACAATCTAATTAATGAGTAGTGAAATTGAAAAATAAAAACTCGAATTTGATATGACATAAGGCAGTGGTGCCCAAGGTGGTAGGATATATTTTTAAGCAAGTGGAAATTTTCAGAACGAAAATATAAGCGAAATTTTTACTCATTGCCCATCGCCCAGCGCGGAAGGATTGATAATTTTGACCAAGTTCAGGGGGTCCCGACGAGGCAAAACTAATGGGGGGTTTCGTTATAAATGCCTCTTGCTCATTCCTGACATGAAGCCGACAACGATCTGACGACAAGTGTTATGGTATTTTATAAGAAATTATATCCAGTGAACCGTAACTCAAAAAATTAATTTATTTGAAAAACTATAAAATTGAAAACATTAACCCAAATAATGAGAAACTATTTTTAAATTCATCCGACAAAAAAAAATTATTACAAATATGATATGTTTGCTGGGATTCGTAAAAAATCAGCAAAAATTTCAGGAATAGCTGCAAAGTATATCCCTATCCGTGATGTTTGCCTCCATGAGGTGCCGGATGTTTAAAATGATAGCCGAAAGAAGCGTGTCCATGTCCATGTTTTCCATGCCCATGTGAGGGACCTCTCCAAACCTTGATGAAAGTGCGCCCCCCGTGATGACCACCCATTGCTGGCACAGTCAACGCTATCATAACTGTCAACAAAAATATTCCGAACAATAACTTTCTCTGAAATAAAAGAATAATTACAAACAAAATCTCTTAATTAAAGCGATTGAAATTCTAGGATAAGATCTCAACAAAATATAACATCTTTTTATACAATTCTCGAGTTTCATAAAATATTAAATTAAAGGCACATAAAAGTGAAACCCACACAAAACTACTCAAACATCGCTCGGATAAAAGTATTTTCTGAACTAAAGATTATTCATTTATATATAAGTTGACTAAAACTCACATTCATTTTGGTTGTCTTCGCCTCTGTTTCCGAGAGAAAAATCAAAACACGACTAATGGAAAGTTTGTATTTTGGCTTTCAATACAAGACTGATTGACCAGGGAATCGGTGATCGCTTAGACTATCATAGGCTTCGGATCAATAGATGAGACCTAACAGTAATGTGTGATCTGTACCAAGAAGTTTACGGACGACTGAGTATTGGGTGAGTTTATGGTCACGATTGTGAGCATAAAGAAAAACCGGTTAAACACTAAGTTCTGGTGATTAAAAGAATACTCCGATTCGAACAAAACGAACAAAACAAACAAAAAACTATTAGTTTATTAGATGTTTATTCTAAGTAAGAGAGTATACATCAATCTTTAAGAGAGTTTAATGAGAGCCCATTCCTTATAACTGATTCAGTGGTGCAGAAGGGGGTATAAGCCAAATACTTCCCTAAATTTCGAGACTGGTGGAAACTCACGGTAAAATCGGCATAATTATAGAGTAGAAAATGTCCAATGTCCGTAAAGCGAACGGGCAAATATTTTAGGTTTTTTCTTTATGTCCCATTAAATTCAGTGGTTTTGATTGTGAACCTCCAAAGTTGGGGATTTCTGAGACTCCCTTCCCTGTTGTAGGGTACCTTCCGCATCCCTGTTAATGGTTACAGGGTACCGTAGCTTTTTGACTAATCATTAGGACAATCATCGGTTTGTCCGACAATTATTTATTTTCTTTGTCTCAATTATTTATAAGACAGAAATTTAGGTCAAAACAAACTTCGAATTTTGATAATTAATGTGATTTTGTCGATAATAACAATCATTTTGTCGAAAATCACAGAATATTTTCTCTAAGAAAAAACTCTTACAAAACTAAAATAAAATCATTTCGTTTATTAATTTATTCATCTTTTAGTCAAAATAATGAGTTTCTAAGATTTGAATACGAGATATGTTTTCATTATTTTATTAAAACACCTTGGTCGAATTTCCTAGCTATTAATCATAAACATATTTTAAGTGCAAAAAACAATAAATTGAATTATAAATTAAAGTTTTTGTTAAGAAAATACATTATTCGCGGTTTAAAAAATATCTTTAATTTATTATAAATTAGTCATTAATTATGAATATAGTGTTTTGTCCGACAGAGATAACAATTAATGAATATTCCCTTGCTCAAAATTCAATGCTATATTAATCTCAATTTTCTTGTTACTCTAATTTAGTTTTGATGAATCTTAATGCATGTTTTAACAAAAAGAGTTTATTCTTGGAGAAAAATTTAATTACCCTCTAATTGTTCTGGAATTTCATCCGAAAAATTAAATAAAATGTTAAATCTTATCAAGATTAATGTCTATTTTAAACTCTAGAATCTAGACTCTAGATTAACAACATTTAAAATTGAAGAGTATAAGCAAGGCTATTTTTAAAACAATGTTTAAAACAAAGTTCTGATAAATGTAAAATTGAAAAATTTATAAAATCGGATAAAACTCGAAATTTTTGTATTATGTTGCCACTACCTTGCTTATTCAAATTTTTAAACGATAATACTTTGAGGAATATGGTACTAACATTAGAATAATTCAATATTGTAGAAAGAGACTTTATCTGTTACCGTTTTGAAGCCATAAATCAATGGAAGTTTTGTTTAGTTTTTCAATTTCAAGAAAATAAACAAGAAGGTTTTGCTGAGCTTAACAGATATTGAAGACAGATTATAATAATCAGAGATGCGGACGGGTGTATAGGCCAAATACCCCTGAATTGGCGAAATTTTAGGACCCCCAAAATTTCGGTTTGAAAACTTTCACCCAATATCTTATTGAAATAATTAAAACACACGTTTTTTTATGTCAAATTGTGGATTAAAATTAAATTCAAAAAGTAAATGCATATATTAATTGTTTAAATAGTTTATAAATTCGCAAACCTTTTGATTTTTAGAGTGACAAGTAAAAATTTTCATATTTCCCTTAAAAATTCAGTAACAAAATTTCAATATTAATTCAAGACTTCGAATAATTATCTGAATTCATTTGAAAACCAAAACAAACATTTGATTTCAAATCAGTGATGACCAGATGCTTCAACCTTCGGGAATTCCCAGAAATCCCTCAACTCAGGGGTCATAGGAGGGCATTTTCCATAAAAGCAGGGAATACCCTGAAAACACAAAAAAAATCTACCTCGCTCCCTCGGCATAAAGAGCCT
>JAQGAR010000092.1:0-25784 GCA_034697865.1 Oribatida sp. | reverse complement strand
AGCTTTTGCAGCGGATATCAAGAGTTAAAGGACGGTAAATGTGTGGCCCGTCTTTCAACATGCTCAAATATGAGTTCTGATGAATTGATATCAATGAGACAAGTATTGTGTGGTTTCAAACTTGATCTAGCAATTCAAAGTGCTCCACCACCACCGGTTCCATTTCATCCTTACCATTATTTTAATGGTTTTCATGGCCATGGATTTGGTATTCATGGCATTCTTGGTGGATTTGGTTATGGACACGATATTGGCCATGGTGGTCATGGTTATGGTGGATATGGTTATGAATATGGGCATGAACTTGGTCTCTATGGGCATAAAGGCAAAGAAAAGCACGGCCACCTCCAGCATAAGCATTATGCAGATGTGTTTGAGGCCGATATACATCAGTACCGTTTCGTCGCATCTATTTATTCTACTGATCGCAGGTTTTTATGTGGGGGCGCACTTGTATCGCCCAGAACTATTATTACTTCAGCCCAATGTGTGTTGCATACATTACCAGGGAGAAAGAAGCGCCAGGAAACAGAAGACACCCCTGAAGGACAAGCACCTGAAGGAGAAACACCTGAAGGAGAAACACCACCAGCAGAATTACCTCCGCTTCCTGAAGGAAAAGTGAACTTGGTCGTCCGTTTTGGCGAACAATATCTTCACATAAATCCAATATATCATAAGATCTATGAATATGACGTCGAAAAGATTGAAATCAGTCCTAACTATGACTCTCTGACTCATCAAAATGATATCGCAGTATTACGTTTGGCGCATCCCGTCCCCATTTGTCTCTTTCCTCCAATTCTCATTCCACGAAAGTTCGAATATTGGTTGGACTACGACCACTTACACGGATGTTCCTCAACTTATATGGGATGGGGTTTAAGCAATCAAAAGCCTTATTTCAGAGCCCATACGGGTCAGGTATTACCGCAATATCACTGCCACAAGTTATTCGATTGGGAACCGGACCAATTATACCGCTCACAGTTATGTGTTGACTCACCCACAGGCGTTTGCATTACTGATACGGGAGGACCACTTATAACTCACACCAAATACGGTTGGGTTCTGATCGGCATTTTGACGTTTGGTAAACACTGCAGAACTCCGGGTCTGCCTCTTGTTTTCGCCAGAGTTACAGAAGCTTTCGATATGATCTTCAAATACATCGATCAGGACTTCAACTCAAGGAACTACACACACATATATCCAGACGAATGCCACCACACTCATGGTCATTCTTATCACACATCGCACCATAAGTTCCATCCTTATGCCGGCCCCCATGCAAAACATGAAGAAATACATCCGATTCATGACAAGGAAGTATATCATCACATTGAAAAACATTATGATGTGCATGAGGACCATCCAATAAACCCAAATATCATTCAATTACATCCAATCAAGACATACGATGACGTCAAACAAGTGATAGTTCACGGCTCTAATCATCCAATTGAACTGAATGATCATTTGGAGCCAACTATTAATTCAGGCGGTGGTGCCCTCGGAGGGGTTCTCCCCATTGAACATATAAATTTCGATTACTTACGAAAATGATTTTTTTATCAGAAAATTTCAAAAATTAAATAAATTTTAATGAAATTCAATGAAATATTAAATATTTTTGTTTAATTGAACGACAATTCAGTGATTATATCATAAAATAGATAAATATAATGAAATCAATAAAAAAATGATTAAAAAGTTATTTTTACATTTGACTGAGTCTTCTGCTCTCAATGTTAGCGCCAATAAAAGAGTTTTAAAATTAAATAAAATAAAATAAAAATACCTATGAATTTAAATTAGGATCTAAAAGAGTGACAAAACAGAAAACAAAGCCGACTATTGTCTACACTTTTTTCAATTTTCGTGAATGTTTTCGAAGCCGTTTCTTTCGTTTTCGAGTTTTATTCACATTATTGTTAGTTTTGGTTCCACTCATTGAAGCCATGAGTGAAGCGATTAGATGTGTGGCCGAAACCGGCGGTGATGTCGACCTGTTTTGTTGATCTGAACAGTTGACTGCATTGGGGGAAACTCCGGCCAAATCCTGTTCGACGAGTTCGGCCAATTTTTGTCTCTCGGCTAACATCGCCAGAAAAGTGGTAATGAACTGATCGTAGTTATGAGTGCGACGCGAGTCATCTATTCTATATTTTCGACGTTTTTCTAATTCTTCTTTTAGATTATTTTCAGTCGAATTGATATCGACCTCAAGATTCTTAAGAAGTGCTACCAAATCGATAGCAGTAAATGCCTTCGAAGGCGTTCCGGATCTGACTGTTGGCGATAAAGTCGACTGAATTTGATTTTGGGTACAATTGGATGGAATTTGAGGAGAGTTTAAGATCCGAGGGGACGACAAATCGCTAGTTGTGCTCATTGATTCGGTTCTGGGCTTTCGATTTGAAGATAATTTGCAAACAATCATTTGATTAATGCGTTCGTCCATATTATCACAACTCGTATTATTCGGGGAATTAAAAGCCGAACCAATTTCTGAAGAGGTATCGGTACTGGAAGAGGAACTTGGAGTCGGAGATATAGACGTCTGAATAGATAACGGAATTCGTAAATCGCTTCTTATGCTCTCCTCAGCGATAGATATAGTGAGGGGTTCGGACAATTCATTAGAATTTTGGACCACTTCTCCGCTCTTATTATTATTTCTATTGTTGTTGTCATCAGTTTTAGTGGAGACTAAAAATTCTTGTGGTTTAATCTCAATGTCCGGATATTTTGAGTAATTATGATAATCGAGAGGAGTCGGAAGTCTAGTCGGACGCGTTATCTCTTGAAGTGCTTCCAAAACGATGTGTCGATTAGTTTTCAAAATATTTAATTTACTTAAATAATTGACGCGTTTGTCGGGAACGACTGCCATTAAGTTATATCGAATGTCATTCCCTTCGGAGGATTGTGTTTCGCGTTCCAATCGGTTTCGAATCACTTTTCGGAACTTTTCTGTCCAATACTCGTTTTCAATAGATCCGTGGTTTATTGGCCATCTCTTTAATCCGTCCAATTCGATTAGTCGGCCATTGATTGGCAAATAAGATGCGAAATGAAACGCATCCAAAGCGCCGGAAGAGCGCTGAGTGGTAGACATATTGGAGGGCCGGGAAACTGTACTGAACTTGTTTTCTATGGCTACATCGTGAGAGGGCGCTGCGTGAGAGTTGTGTGCGCGGGCCAACTCTGGACAGTTGCCGATCGCATATCCTTTGTTCTCAGGACTCATATGTTTTGTGTCCACCTTTGAAGACATCAAAAAGTTATGTTTTCAACCAATTAAAGAGTATTTAAACTTTTTATAAAAAAGAACAATTACCTGAAATCTCTGTAAAACTGATCCCAATTGTATGTGAGGACAGTTTAGAAGAACGGAAAGCAATGCGTGGGTGGCGCACGAGTTCGGAACCATTTGTTGGGCGAAAAACATTTCGTTAACGACGTCTTCGTTTTCAATAAAATCTGCGCTTTGAGACCCAATTCCAGACCCGTTCTGTTCGGCTCTATTACGCCACCGACCCCTCCGTTCCTCAACCCATTTGAACAAAAATATAAATCCATAAACTGTTCCTTCAATAGGTTTGGCCAAATCATAGATCTCTTCGACTTGAATGCCTTTACAGCCGAAATCCTCGAGGAGTAATGTAAAGAGTCCGGGATCTGACTCTAATTCTAGCCATCCCTCGGCCAAGCGATAGAGATCGTCTGGCATAACTCAAATTTATGCAAGTTTATTCAAGAAAAATAGTGTAAATAAACGGGTAAACAATTAAATGAAAAGATATTTTAAAATTAAATTTCATTGATTTGAATGCAAACAAAACAAAAACATTTGACTAAACATATGATAGACATTATGTCAAGTATTTGAGGGACTGTTCATTAATTTCTCAAAACATTTCATTTTAACAAAAGTTTCAAAAAACAATTTTAATTCTTCGAAAATAAGTAAAATGAGTTTAAAACTATCCGTAATTCAAATTATTGTTTATTAAGGATTTGCTGAATTGCCTTTTGCTTGAAATTTATCGATAGTCAACCAGAAGAGAGCGGCCGATATATTCGATATTATGACAGCAACTATTAAAACTGTAATAATAATGAGTCCATAACGGTTGTTGGTCTCTTCGTTTGCCAAACTATATTTTGAGACATTCGTCTTCCGTTTCTGGCCTCCCTTTGAATCTGAGGAACTTTCAGAGTTGTCGTCAGTTGCCTTACAACCGAAGTAACCCCAAACTGTTGTCTAAAAATTAATCAAAAGTCATTCAGAACTTCACATAAGTTTTAAGAATATTTGCGCACATTTTTAGTTTCCTTTCCGTTGCGATCGTATATCAAAACTATACCATCGGGTGATTCGTTTCGGTTCAGAATAAGGTCTTCGCCCGAAACAAAAGCGCCCAAAAGGTTGGCAAACAATCGATTCTCAGTCAATTTAAGCCATTTAAGAGACTTGGCTCTGATGTCGACCGCACTGCTATACATAATATTGTTGGAAACGATGAAGAGCTGGGGCTGATGGCCCGGCATAAACGCAGCCGCGTATATGTTTTCAAAAGTATCTAAGCCAAAGCCAAGTTGTTTGGCATCCCCTCTGGTTTCGAGCCCCCAGGGAATGTCGCCATTGGGTTCGTCGGCAAATCTGTCGCTATTGAATCGAAAGACTTTGTAATACGTCTGAAAGAAGACAAAAACCAATTTGTTGTAGAGTTTGCATTTGGCGTCACCTTCATCACACTTCAAATTCAAACCAAAACCAGCCCTAAACAGAGGTATTCCTGTAAATAATACTTAATAAAAACTTGATGTGAACTTGATGTCATCAAACCTGGAAAGACCTGTTCGACAGTCAAACTCTTTCCCAATTCGACCAATTGTTTGCCATTGATCTGAAAGCGCCAAACAATCTGTTGCTGAAAGTCGTCCACATCTTTCCAACTGTAAGCGAAAACAAAACTCTGATAATTGAAAACTCCGGCCAACAGTAGTTTGCGTTCGTGGTCACAGAATTTCTGCACCCCTCCCACCGATACCATAATAATTGCCATTAAAAACAATTTTATTCTCATTTCTAAAGATCTCAAAATTGACTCAATTTTCTATAAGTATTTGTTTTGTATTAAATCCGTTAAATTTGTGTGAAAGTGATTTTTGAGATAATTTTTAATGTGTGTTCTGTGCTCTCCGTTATTTTGATTCGCGCTCTCGGTTTCCATTATTGAATAACATTTCAGTACTGAACGGACTTTTGGATCACAGAATATCATTCGATGTATGAGCTCGCGATCACAATTTAAAACTCGATCTCTGATTGGCGTAAAATACGTTAACCAAAGTTAAACAAAAGTGTTTTGAAGACAATACTCTATTGTAGATTCGGTTAAAAATAAAAGTTTGTATATATTTCTCATAACTTTGAATTGTTGAGTGAAAGTTCAATTGAAAGGCAATGGAGAACGTCTTTGCATTCTTGGATCGAGTCAAAGGAAAAGTAGTCATACCGACTGATGGCTGGATAAATAACTGGAATCAAAAGAAGGCTCGCCTTCAAAGAAGAGTACCGACCGATGAAGAGTTGGTTAACAAGTGGTGGAGGGCTCGAACTCTCACTTTCATCAGAAGAAACACTGAAAGCAGAGGCCATAAACGCACTGAGAGACATCACTGGACTCTAGAGGACCGACTATGGGAGCGCTTCTCAGATTTCAAAACAAATTGGATCCAACATAGGCTTCGACTCATCCATTCCGTACCGTCAGTGGAACAGTTGAAAAGCCAGTGGTGGCGCAAAAGGAGTCAACAATTCTTCAAGAAGCAAATGGGTGTAAAGTCGAATGCTTATCGGCGAAAACATTTTGTCTTTTATGTGTTTTTGTATCGACTCCTTTGGTGTCATCACAACCAATGTTTGGCACTTCGACTCAGTTTTGGATTTTGGCTTTTTATTCATTTAATTGTCATTTTCTTTGCCTTTTATTAAAACCATTGAAAACTTAATCATTGAAACCAAAAAATTCAGAGACAATAAAAATAAATTCATTAAAAGATTTACATGAAATTCATTCTAATGATTGTTTGGCAAAACATTAATCTATTTATTCAAATAAGGCTTTGATTTTCTAAATTCAAATAAATTAATGATTATTAAGGATATAATGGTGTCGTTCCACAGATTTTATTTCAAAGTTTTAATTTGTACACAAATGATAAATTAATGACTAATTTTCACAATGGTGACTAGGTCCTTTTTGAGTAAATCATCCTCACATTCATTTTATTCAATTATCCTAATTTTCAAAATGAAGAGTATTATTATTTAATATCTTTGAATCAGGGAAACCAGAGCTTTTCAACTTCACGGGGTAAAGAGGGAAGAGTGCCATATGATCAGCCATTTAATTTTAGGTTTAGAACAGGATAATTCCCGGTAAGTTGTTTTAAATGCATCTGAGTAAGGTCTAATCAAATAAAAATTCGGTTTAAACCCAAATTACGGGGTTTTTCGAATTTATGGCCTAAATTCCGGACAGAAAGATTATTCGAATCAATGTGTCTTAGGACTCCCTTGGCCATCTTTGTCTAAATCTATAATTTCAATAATTGTTGACATTGCGCTCAGATATTATTATGTTTTGACAAGATCATTGAAAGTTTGACTACTTATAGAATGATTAAAAGATTATTCCGTTTTGTTTTAAGTATAGTTAATGTATTCTGAATTAGATGTTTGCGGTAAGTTTGAAGACTGGTAGATGTCTTGTGAGGACATAATATGCTGACTACTCGATGGCATCAACTGTTCGAATGGCATACCAGTAGTCGAACATCGATTGATTAGGTTATTAGTATTTTGCCGATAGTTGGCTGCCATTAATGCCTGACAATAGTACGAGTAATAGAGTTGCTGTTGAACTGACATCTGATGTGTTGCTGCCATTGAATTCTGTCCACAAGACTCAGAGTTTTGTGTTTGTCTTTGATATCTGTTGTCGTCCTCTTCTGTTTGGTTATCTTCAAAATCATCTTTCTTTAGAATTTCTTCTATAGAATAGGTTTTGAATCTCTTTTTCTTTCGTTTAGCTTTTGTTTAGAGAAATGCTATCAAAGTTCTGAATTTTATTTATCATGTTCACTTACCTATAGGTTGGCATTGATCAACTGTTTTTCTAACCCTTTCCTCCGTCAATGAATTAATTCCTTCATTAGTTGTGGAACCTGAAGAGGTATTCCACTCAAAGAGAGCATTTGTTCCGTTTCTTAAAATACGATTAATTGACGAAATGGAAGGAATTGCACTCAAACTTAGTTCCGGTTCTGTAGATGTGGACGAAGAAGAACCAGAATTTGAGCCATTACGTCCTTGACTCTGAGCAGCCAGTTCTCGGCGTAACAGATCTCGTATCTCCCATGCTGCTCCCAAAACATATTTATTCTGTTATATATCTTGGAACTTTAAAATTTTTTTGGCTTACTGACCAAAAATAGCAGGATTCTCTTGTTTAAGACGAAGTATCCGTCGCACAATGTTTGGTGTGGTCACATGCTTTGGTTTTGCGCCTCCGATAGAGCCTGAGTTGAGGTTATCATTGGATATCAAACAAATTTGTTTATTGAGTGACAAAATAATTGAGTGAAGGACTCACGCAAATGATTAGTTCCTGGTTTTATTGAACCTGTATTAAAAATTTGATTACAGAATATTTTTATCGATAGAATGTAAGTGTTTTCAATTTTCTTCTCAGAATATCTTTCGCTATATTTTGGCCTGAGCCACCACACAATTCTGCTTTAAGGCATAGCTCATCGGGTTTCTAGTGGGTCTAGTTGAGATTTTAAGCCGAATTAGAGTTCAATGTTATAGTGTTATGGATTTTAAAAAATGGCAATAATATTTTGTTTAGTTCGGTTTGAGCTCAACTCGCCTTTTCAGTTAAGCTTTCTTTCCAGGCTTTCATTTTTGAAGCCATCTCTTCGTTTTTTAATTCTAGGGGTAAAGACGACTATTTCGATCTTAAAGGGTATAAAACACAAAATACATGTCTATATATTGAATAAGTTAGCTATTTAACTTAAATAATTTAAGGTTCCATTTTCATTTAAGGTGAAATTAAGGACATTTAAGTTGAGAATTCACAATATGGCACATACAGAAAGTTATGTAAAGATGGCAAAACCAAAGTATAACAAGTAATTCATGCAACTTAACTAAACGTAAACTATCATTTTAAAATCGGCAAAAATTTTATATGACGTCTTTGACGTCTGCGGGGTATTGAAAATGGACAAAATGGTGTATACTCCTGAGGTCGAGGAGTCTGCCCATCACTGACATTACATCAAGTTGAAAATGTGCAATATATTAAAGTATAGTTTTCTAACCAACAAGAAATATATAATGTAACATAATAAATAATGAAGAGTTTTCTGACCTGTTTCATAGAATCTAGTCAATATCTTAGATACACATCCATGAGATACCAATAATTGACGCGAAATATCACAAGGTCTAACACCCAAAAGTGCCAATTCTATAATGCGATGCCGAACATGTAATGGAAGTGGTCTTCCATTAACGAAGAGACCACCCAATTGATTGATACCCGCTTGACCTGCAATCATTTCAATAAAACATCAAATATTTTCTTTGAGTAAATCTATAAAATATAAGTCTCTATGCTTTTCAAATCGCTTTAAAGAGCACTTCACTGCAAAACACTATATTGTACACTATCCATACAGTAAGTTCATAGACACATTTTCTTGCAGTTTTTCATGTGAGGTTGCTTAATATTAAGTTAAGGTTTAGTTAGATCACTATATCAAGATGATTTACTTATCAAATTTTATAATAAAAATGTTTAAAGTATTCCAAAATGCAATAAATGTCTGATTCAATGAAATATTCAACGCATAAGTTTAATGAAATTGTATTTATGATTGTCGTCGAGTTTTTGACCGAAAAATTACTCAAACAATAGAATATTAGAATAATAATCACTTTGATTCTACCCTACAATACAAGGTTAGAAATTGTCTGAGCGGTAGACATAGTAGTAGTTATGTGTTGGTCTTTATTAAGTCAATCCATTAGTTTATTGGAAACAGTGGTTGAGATAATAAACAAACAGATTTGTTGCACAATTTAACATTATGTCTGACATTATATTACCCTATATTACGAGTTTTACTCATTCTTATGGATTCAAACAAAGGCTGAAACTCGTCATAAAGTTATGGTTAGTTATGGTCCCACATATAGACCCATATCATAAACGTTGACGTTTCGCTCAAACTTTGCCAATGCTTTTATTGCTCACAAAACAACTGGAAACTGACTCCTGAAAAGTAGTACTCAGGAAACCAAAATTATATACTCCATTCAAAGAAAAATTAATTTTAGACTAAAATTAATATAAAATTCAAAACATTTTAGTTAAATAAATTTAAGATAATTGAAAAATAATTTTTGAAATTTAGTTATTTACAATTATTGATATTTATGCTTATTTTAATCCAAACCACTGATTCCAATGATTAAGTTCTATTTCAAAAATATCTTTTTGGCTTTTTGTGCCACTTAAATATTAATTTTCCATATAATTAACCAGCCACTTTCACTCAACAACATTGTAATAGACATACACAAACTTTATTATATATGTATTATAACCATAGGTTGAAAAAAATAAAACAGGGAGTTGAAACTGAACCTTTCATTTATGGGAGACATTCAGCATAGGTTCACAGTAACCAGTACACTTTAGTGAACTTTATTTAATCTCAGTTATCAAATCGTTTTTTATTAAAAATACCTCTCACTTAAAATTAATACGGTTTATTTGGACAATATTTGAACATGTTCAACTCATTCAATCAAAACGCAAAATTGTATTGCACTCTAGTTGCACTATTTCAAGCGCCGATTATAACTTATAAGTCTAAATTTGAAAATTGAATGAACAGTTTAATTGAAAAAATTAAGAGCAGTTTTACATTTAAATTGAAATATTCTCTAATGAGACATAAAATTAAACTTGGATAAAAACTAAATAGATATGAATAAAGGATGAAAGTATAATATTCTTACCGGTGTGTGGCATTTGAATGAGTGTATGTTTGAACTCAATTAAACTTTAGAGAGAAGTCAATTTGTAAGCGTATTGTCGGAGAAAAACAGTTTTATAGGTCTATAAGTGTGGCATCGCTTGAGTGCCGCAGACTCTACCGCATCATTTGATGGGAGGAGAGCCCTATCAGACCAGCAATTCATGGCTGAGCGAAGGCGGAGATGAGCGCAGTATTGACAGTGTTGGTGATCCTGACTGTAAGCGTGGATGGCGTGCCAGTGCTCCAAACGAATGATCACTTTATTAGTGGCCAAAATCCATTCCAAATGCCATTACGGCCCAACTCATCAATTAATGCATTGAACAGCACCTGCACTCAATTTCGAACCATTCAATTCCCATTTTACCCATTTTTACTTAAGTTTTACTAATTTTATAAAATTTAAATAATATTCTCAAACATATATTGAAACCATTTTATTGTTTAAATTAAAACATTTGAAAATATACCAAAAATATGGTTTTGGTTTGTGGACAAGAATTTTATATCGAAAATTAGGCCAAACGGGATATTCACAAATCGTTTAAAAAGCTAATAACGATTTGAAAGAAGCATAAGCTGTGGTGAAGGGGCCGACAATTGACTTCATATTCTTAATGCATATTAAATCCCATCCAAACATGTTTTGGGGTTTGTTTTCATCGCCAATAAATGGATGAACAGATTTATGGCAAATATTTGTGGCAGAAAACGATGCAAATGATGCACGCGATCACACTTTTGATCAGAACTCTTGGTTATGATCATTTCAAAAGACTAGCAGGTGAACAAAATGGATTTGTAGTAAATACCACGTCTCAATAATATAGTGAATAAAACAATAATTAACTGGTGATCCAGAGAAAAATTACAAATTTATTGAATAATATCAAAATTAGCTTGTTGTTTTAGTTAACCAATAGATCATAGGCTTAGTCTTTTTTTATTTCTATCAGCATCAACTCATATTTTATTAAGATATTCGGTTTTCCAAACATTGTATTCAAACACTTTGTAAGAGTTGCAAAGTGAACAAAATCAAATAGAACAAAACGATGTGTATGTGTATTGACAATATTATATAACTGACTATTATATTAGTGGATTTTTCAGAAAATAAACAAATTGTCAATAATAACCAAATATTATTAATATTTATTTACTTATTTAACTTTAAAATTAATAGTTTCTGTTAATAACTGACTGCTAACAAACTGTGTCTAAAATTGAGAGCCACTTTTCAGTGCCATATCTCTATTTGTGGGACCGAAAAAATGACAGATTATTGAATAGGGTATCGGTTTATGTGCTGATGGGAAATACAATTGCTGTTTAACAAAGCGTATAAAGTAATCACGCATTGCTTTACCGCTGTTCTCTCTCTCTCTCTCTCTCTCTCTCTCTCTCTCTCTCTCTCTCTCTCTGATTTGAATTTTCATAGCATAATATTCATAACTTAGTCTTTATATTCATAAAAATCAGAAAATTATGTTTTTTGAGAGTTAATTGAATTGAAGCCAAAAACAGAGCAATATTTTTGGCGGACACAACAGACACCAACTGATAGACATTTTGCCGTTTTGTGAACAAACGATTCAAACGAGTAGTCAATTGTTATGAAGAGCTGAAAATAGGATAATTGAATAGAGAAGTGACTGAGCGCTCAATTCTCTCCGGTATGCTTCACAGTATATCAGTGTCGGACACATTTATTTGAGTGTCACCCTTCACAACTCAATCCAATGTCAACACCGTTCACACAACAAATCAAAGAGCAAATGATGAAAACCAGAACAGAGTTATAGATTCAGATTTGTTTGCATTTTGATGAAAATTAATTATATTTTAGTTGAAAAGTCAAGAATTATTCCTTTTCTATAAGACTTGAAAAATAAATTAGTGGTTATTTTCGCAATTCTTCAGATAATAGTAAACTATAATTGGTTTCAATTTTGATTTTTACTTTTGCTTTGTTGGCAATTCTTAGTGAAAGGCTTTTGTGTCAAAGGACTGACTTTTCATAGAATTGAATCCAATTGTATGGCAGAGTCTCACATCAAACGACAGTTTGTGTTGAACTGATTTGTCAACTAATTTGTAGTGCAGTGGTGGCAGTGCTTACAGTGTCTGCACAGAACTGATAGTTCCGAATCGGTAACGGAGCGCAAAACGAGTCTTGATCGTCTAATATGATGTGAAGCAGTACTCAAACTGGAAATAATCAAATGCCTAACGTTTGGCGTAAGTCATCGCACACTTGGATTACACCTTTGATCGAAACTATTCCACCCATTCTATGAATACAACTGCGATGAGCAAGATCACCCTTTCATATATAACCTTATCTATAAATTTGGGATTTATAGGTCCATCCAAATTTTATCCTGGGCCTTAAACTTTATATCTACATTGAGGCAAAAACAAAATCATTTGAGTGGGAATAATATGATAAAGCTACTTGCACATCTTTTATGCATCTGAAAAATCAATTCGAAATATGGATAAAAATTAAAAAATGTTGAGTCTCTTTGCAAATGACACCAAAAAACTTACAATTAGTAAAATAAAAACTTTTTAATTAAACAACTCATTAAAAGTTAATTCAACGAAATCTTTTTTTACAATTATTTATTCTCGACATTGAATTTTAAATTTATTTTTTGTACAAAATTTCTTTTATTAAACAAAAGAAACAAATTTTAAATTATAAAATATTAGTCACATTATGTGAAAGATTTATTAAAATGGAAACGAACAACCCAACGAATTTGGCTAGCACATTTCCCATTGTACAGATTTTTGCAATACTCTATGCTTTAAACTCAAATAATACGAATGAAATTGAATGTGCAATCATTGAATTATCAAGTTAAAAACTCGCTCGTTTTGTCACAGATTTAATTTTATCCAAAGTTTATTATAAAATTTATTAGATTTCGTACAAAATGTCATAAAAATGTATGTTTAACCTTTTAAAATTTCAAATATAATCTAAATAAAATCTGGACTGGGACATTCAAGTTTATTAATATTATTGAGTTCAAACATCGATTATTGCAAAGATCTGTTCATAAGAAGTATTTACTTGCTCAAACCATCATATCTAATTGGATGGATATTAAATTAAAACAATGAATTGAAAAGACTTGACTCACTGTTCGGTTTGTTAGGAGGGCTTTTTTGAGTAATAGGGGTCCAACCGATCCAACCAAACCATTTTTTGAAGAATTTTGATAAATCTTGTTCTCTGGTGATTATTTTGCCCGCGTCTATATATAAATCTCCGGTTAATCGCCACAAATCTTTGGCAAAATCTCTCCATTTATAGTCTGTCTGTTGTGCGGCTTTAGTCACACAAATAGTAATCAAATATTAAAACTAAGATTACATAAAAGGGATAATTACCGGACACATTTGATATCCAATTGAATATAAGTATAAAAGTGAACAAGCAAATTATATTTCTCCTCATTTTCCAGACATCAGAATCAGAAAAGGAGTTAAAAGAGCAAACAATTTGTATATGTCTTCAATTTATAGGCAAACTCTGCTCTAATTTTAAGATTAAATTATTTGAATTTTATTGAATATGGATTAGATCTTGCAAATTTTGATCTAAAATATCCCATTTCAATGTCGATAACATTTTTCAATGAATTTTAACTTAAATTTAAAATTAATTCGCAAACAAATCAAACCATTATTCAGATTTCAGTTTTAATATATTCATTTGGTATTCAGTGATATGAACAAGATCAGTTCAGTTAATTAATCATTTCGTCCTCTATTCGGGAACTTGACATTCAAAACATAATTGAGAGCAAGGTTAAAAATTTCAAATTAGAAACACGATATCAAAAATTCATTATTATATTGTAAATCAAATACTACTCACCTTACAACAATATTTTTATATAGTGACTAGATTCTAATGAAATCTTTTGAAATAAATAAAAAGTAACGAGGTGATCAAACAGAAAGATTTCTGCATTTGCTTTTATAGAAATTAAATGAATTTGACATAAATTTTAAATAAATTATTTGAAATTCTTTTATTGTTTTAGTGTTGATTTTTATTTAAAAGAAATGTTTAAATTGTTCTAGATTCATATAAACATCAAATAATAATCTGAGGCAATATATCGCCGGCTCTAACGCTTAAACGAGTGATTTGGTCAAAATGGTCGATACGTGTGGGCCCAATGTTGAGGACTGCGATCGGCTTATTGTTCTCTAAGGCAGACAATGCGAATCTATAACCAGAATATACCTGAAGTGAGGAACCGATTATTAAAAGGCTATCCGATTCATTTAGTAGTCTATAAACAGAGTCGACTCTCTCTTTGGGCACATTATCGCCAAAGAATATTATGTCGGGTTTGAGTATTCCCTCACAACGAGGACATGACGGGTACTGAAATTGCCGAACAAAATCTGAATCAATATTTATGTCGCCGTCGGGTCTCAATTCATTGCTTTCAGTGGTTGGATCAGTTGTGAGGATCTCTTCATTCAATTGAGTTAATGTTTGTTGAAATAGATATCGAGAGACTCTATATTTACACGAAAGACATTTCACAGTATAAGCACTTCCGTGCAATTCTATTACATTATCAGTGCCTGCCTTCTGGTGAAGACGATCCACATTTTGAGTGACCACACAATGAACTTTTTTACTGCGTTCCCAATCGGCCAAACATTTGTGGCCGATATTTGGCTCAAAACTATTGAAACGATTCCATCCTTTTTAATAATTAGTTTTACATTAATTTCCTTTCAATTAATTTGACTAAAACTCGAAAACAATACAATTTTTTACACAAAATAAAAGAAATAAGAGAAACAATATTTAAAAATACTCATCCAGTACAACAATTAGTATTAGATAAAATGTTATTCCTATCTTGACCTACCTAGATACATTTAATTCTTATATATTATTTATAGAAAAGATTAAGCAATTTTTACAAATTACTTGAAACATAATTCCTAGCAACAGAGCAACCTAATAACCAAGGTGATTTGAAAATGAATACCGTAATAATTTCTGGCCCAGTATCTCCGACGAATGGTATCACTTTTTAAGAAGTCCTGGTATTGAATAGGTTTATGGCCTTTCCTATCGTAAAGTCCAACGCCTTCTGATCTATAATCAGGTATTCCGCTTTCAGTGGAAATTCCTGCTCCGGTCACTACTAAAACCTTATTTAAATTATCAATGAATTTCTGTAAAACTTGTATTTAATAATTAGTGGCTTTTTTATGTTTTGGCACATATTCGTGGTTTCTATCACTCAATGCACTAAATCGGCGAATATTTATCCTAAAAGTTGATCTCATAATCACTTTTGACAACATATATGATAACATTTAAACTGATTTTAATTAAGTCTTAATTTAATAAAGAAGTCATTTAAAAGTCTCATTTAAAAAATCATTTGTTTTTGTTTATATTAATATTGTTTACGTCTTCTGTGAATGAATGACAAACAATGAGTAAAACAAATGTTTTAGTAATTTAAGGGTTTTTTGTAAACAATTATCTCAATTAAAATCAGTGAATCATTAAAATCATGTAATTATCTTCTTATGCGTTGGAAACGATGTTAATCTGGATTTCTGTCACAACCGTAAAATTGAGAAAAATTAGACCATATTTATGTTGTAATAACAGTTACTGTTGAGACGACTTTAAGATCCCTTTGAACTGAGTTTGAGTAGAAGTGATGTCAATTTTATAAATGGATTTTATTATAGTTTTCGTAATAACAATGTCTGCAATAATTTCTCTTCAATTTTATCGCAAATTTCTGCCACAAATAATACGAAGAAACAACAGATTTGTCAATCAATTGTTTGCAATAAACATTCCTTTTATAAACCAAAGACTGGACAGAAGACAACTGAGCACTTCTGACGATTCCAATGGCAGCCAGAGAGCAACTAATGTCGTTCGGGTATATACCAGAACAGGAGATAATGGCACTTCTGGTCTGTTCGGTAGTGGTGACCGAAGACCTAAAGACGATCACGTATTCGAAGCGTTAGGAACTACTGACGAGTTATCTTCAAGTATTGGTTTCGCCCGAGAATTCATTAGCAATAAGCAAATTGACGAAGAATTGGAACAAATTCAGTGTATTCTTCAGGAGCTGCAGTCAAATATCGCGACTCCAAAGACGACATCGAATCCATCGCTAATCGAAAAGACAAAATGGAATCGAAATTATTTAATAGATTTAGAGCTTTATATCGATTCTCACTCTCAAAACTTACCACCGCTTAAAAACTTCATTCTTCCGGTTATTTTGATTTATTTAATTTGATTTTAAAATATTTACCATTGTTTCGGTCGTTTCAGTCGGGAGGAAAAGCGAGTTCTGCTCTCCATATATCCCGAGCTATCTGTAGAAGAGCTGAACGAAATCTCGTTCCACTTCTGGATGAAGGACTGGAACTACCAGTTCTGCAATACCTCAATCGTTTGAGTTCCTATTTATTTACGATCGCCAGAGCCTGTGCTCTGAATGAGGGAAAACCCGAAACCATTTACAGGAGACCTAAATCTGATTCATTCGATGACTCGTAAGAACTCAAATCAGTTGACAGTTATTTACCAATAATTTTAATATAATTTTAAAAGACATTTATTTTTCGGACCAAAAGATTATTTTTATACTTAAATCAGTATTTTTTGAAACAAATTAAATTATGAATTTATAAATTAACTGATCATTTGTGAGGTATTCCTGGATTGACATAAGCCATCGACACACCATCTATTCTCACCGCAATCTGTGCCCTCTAAAGCCGGTCCCGAAGAAAGAAATCCAACTCTGTTAGGAGTGGCACAGAGTATAGTTTCATTGCATATTCTAGCATTTGTTTTTGGAAATTCAAACGCTTTGTTATCTCTTAGGAATAGTTTGCACTGAATATCGGAGTTCCAAAGGGCACCGGGTCTTAACTCATATTTGTTGTGATTATATCTCATGTCTGTAATAATCGGTTTATCGTTTAAACATTCAGTATATGACTGACGAAAATTGATTGCCGAACATTCCGACCAATTAGTCTCTCCTCTTGTGCCCCGACTGCTGGACATTAGATATCCATTGCGGGGACACTCAACATTGAAGGGCCAGCCGTCGTGTAATATTCCTAAACTTTTTATGGATTCAATACGAATATTAAATGAAGAAACATTAAAATGCATTACTTGTGAGCCATTTCATGAGCGGCGGCCCACGTCGACATCAGACCAGATGATGGCCATAACTCCCCGAATGAGTTGATTGCTCCCAATTCACTGATTACACAATTTCTCTCGAGAGAACAAATTCCAGAGACAGACCCTAAACCGAGTGATTTATAATCTCGTGTGCCGTCATCTTTGACCACATATAAGTCATATCCGGTTAAAAGGAGAGCCATATCCCAATGCATTGGATCTGAATCTGAAATAGAATTCAAATCTGATTGATATTCACAAAAGCCTTTCAACATTTCATCTCTATTTCCGTCGCTTTTTGAAAACAAATCCGTTTTTTGTATTTCGACTTTTACCAAATATATGGAAAAATTTGATGCAAAAGATTTGTGCGAATATATCGCTTGGATTTGGTTAATGTAACACAGAATTAATTCGTGGATCTGCTCATCGGTTTCGATCAAATCGTTTATCATTAGATTTGTATACGCTTTGAAGTCAACAAACACTGAAAGTTCCAAATATTTCGTTGTATTCATTCTCACGATATTTTTGATGATATCCACAGAATTCATTTCTTCAGAGCGCTTACCAATTCTTCGACTGAAAATTTGACTGGAATTAGGCGGTTCCACTTCCAGTAAATAGTCCGGATAATTCAAAAGACTCCCAAATTCGGGTTTAGTTTCGTTGATTCTTTTGAGTGAAGGATTCGTAGAAATAGTCTTTTGGTTTTGATCGAAATTCACTTCAACGTTGTTTCCAATAATGTTCATGTTCAATATCATGGTTTTAGCCGAATTTTTAGCATTTGTAGAAGCAAGCTCACTTGATTTGTTTCCATTATTTATCTCTTGGTTATCTCGCGTCCGAATTGTCTTGAATTTGGTTTAACATCAATTTAATTATCAAATATAATGAATATAATATAATATAATATAAGATAAAATACAAAAATTCGTTTGAAAAAAGTGAAAACATAAAAGTGAACAACTTACTTTTACCAGTAGAAAGTAAGTAAAAATAGTGATAAATAACTTCATTTGAGTGAATAAACTAAACAAAATTATGCTCGAAGTATATCTGATTCTAATTTTTGCAGTCAATTATCTCTGTGTGAAAAATCTAAGGTCTAGTGATTGGGTTGTTTTAAAAATTGAGTTCAATTAAGTTTTAGCCCGCATTCAATTCATTCGTTTTTTGCTCCATTTCTCCATTCAATTGAGAGAAACCGAGAATCCACTTCTCTTTTTCGATATACTCCTCATAATTGATGCAATGAATTACTTAAATGAGTTCATAACTCAAACAAACTATTATTTAATAATTCTCACTTCAATTAGTACTTAAGAACAAATAAACTCAATTTAGTGACGCTTTACTTAATTGAGGCTCAGAAATATTTTCTAAAATCAAGCTTTGAATAACAAATTCAAATAATTTTTTTGTAGAAAGAAATTTGATCTGTTTATAAAATATTTTAAAAATTCCATTTTGCTTTTGAGCAATTAAAATTTCTTTGCTTGCTATTTCAAACAATCAAGCTCCCTAAATAAACCAGAAATTCTCAAAATAAACTTTAAAAATAAATTCTAATTTGTTGGAGATTAACGACAAAATTTTTTCCATCTGGGTTAATTTGCTCAACAAATACAATAATTACAGATAATTAAATTATTATCAATAAAAATTAAGCTAAATTTAGCAAAAAAAAAAACTTGGACAATGATCTTGAAAAGTAAGATCAAGGGGCAAAAAACTTGTAAAACTTTTATTTGAGAGCAATGTGTTCTCGGCTTTCGTAGAGTAAACACAAGTCATGTGCTCTCTGTTTATGTTTAGATTTTTTAAATTTCAATTCAAATATCAATTTTCAGTCGATTTTTAATTTGATTTTGTTTTTATTCATATATAAAATGAGCGAAGAATTAGATGAAGAGAAACACATCAATCAAAACGACTTCAAAGAATTTAGTCACAAATGTCGACAATTAACTGTCGAAGAGATACAAAAACTACAAGACGATTCGGTGATTGTCTCGCAATTTAGACAAAATAAGTTGGAATCGGAGGCGAAGAAGAATTGGGATCTGTTTTACAAAAGAAATAAAACAAATTTCTTCAAAGATAGACATTGGACTCAACGCGAGTTTGAAGAACTTCTTGGATGTGATCTGAAGGCCCTGGAAGACAGTGATGAAAGACATCATTTGTTATTAGAGGTCGGTTGTGGTGTAGGAAACACCATTTGGCCCTTAATTCAAGAGAAAACCTCTTTTGATATATATGTCTGTGATTTCTCTCCCGTTGCCATCGATTTGCTGCGAGAAAACCCGCTCTTCAATGAAACTAAATGTAAGCCATTTGTGGCCGATATCACCGAAACGGATGGTATTGGAAAGCATTTGTCGCCTGAAATACAATTCGATTTGATTACTCTTTTCTTTGTTTTGTCGACAATTAATCCAAACAAAATGGAAAACGCGTTAAAAAGTATTTATGAGGTATTCATTGTTTCATATTTTTATTCATTAATATTCAATAATTCATAATATCATTGAATTTAATTCAAAAGTTTTAAAATTGTTTAGAAAATGAGTTCTAATAAATCATAAGTTGTGTTGACTTAGAATTTATAAATTAAATGTGATGTTGAGTGTATGCGATCCCTAATATTTAGGATCATCTTTATTCAAGTGACATAGTTTGAAACATTAGCATGGTTAAACAGATGTCTTTATTCAATTAAAGTTCGTGTCTTTGAAAACAAGGTTTAAATCATTTGAAATTCATTTGATTTGTTTTGACATTTGATGTTATATCGAATGACATAACTGTTATTACTTTTGAATTAATTCCTAATGATTTCAATATTAATTAAACTCACAATTTCTCCTTAATCAGGGATCACAAAAAGAGGTTTTTTCTATTTAAAGATCCTCTGAGCTTTTTTTGACCTGGTTAAAATCAGTTAAAGTTGAATAAAAAAAAGTCTTGATAAAAATTACTGATTTAAATTTTCATTTTAAACACTGGTTTTACAATTCTTCTTTTTGAGAATTTCGAGAGAGAGAGAGAGAGAGAGAGAGATGTGATAGATTGAGTATAGATGTGATTATATTTGAGCCATTACTGATCCAAACGACGACTTCTAAGATCTGTTTTTGAAGCTAAAGTTGTAAACATTATGATTACTTCTAATATTTTTCTATTTATTTGATTCTTGTACTCAATGAATGCCATAATTCTGTTCTCAATTTATGAAAACAAGTTATTTGTCAAATATTTGCATAAACATCAATTAAAATTCCTATAAATACTAATTGAATTAATTAATAGTGAATTATCAAAATTTCAAATTGCAATGTTTTTAAGGATTGTGTGGTTAATAAAAATGTGCAAACCAATTTTTTCCAAACCAATTGCCTTTTTATTATAGTTTGAAAGAGCTAAAAATATTATGACCCAATTAAAGCAATAAATTGTTAGACGTTTAATTCTTATACCAGAAAAATAAAAACCAGACTTCTCGTCTGAGGAAATGGCTTTTACTCAAATGTTTCTTTATTCATTTTGCTTCTTAAAGGGATCATTCTTATCCTTCCTAGATCACCGAGTTATCACTAATAGTCGGCTGGATTTTAAAAAAAACTATAAGTTTGATAATTAAAGTCTGGTAAAATCCTCATTTTTGGATAAAAGTGTCTGAACTCCACAGAAGCGATGCCTATAACTGTGAACATATTTATTATACGTTTAAGAAAAGTGTTGATTGCATTCAAAGCAATAAATTTTCGCAACAAAGTACAATTTTTCTCTTTCAAAAACTTTTTTTTCAATGCCTTTTAACAAAAGAATCACAAGTTATTTGCAATCAATTGCTTTTTAAATTTATACTAAAAGTATATAAAACTTAAAGAAATACAGAAATAATGATTGAATTGAAAAACAATGATTAAATTGTTAAATAATTCCACGAAATATTGAAAACGAGAAAAAATATTTGAGAGCTTTTTAACTCAAAGATTAAATATTCTGATAAGACTTATGAAAATTCAACGATCCTTCAAATTACATGCAAAATGTGACTTTAACTCTGATCACACATTTATTTTGTATTTTCTAAAACTGCATATTTGTATGCATTTCGTAACTTATGTTTCTTATCGTTAATAAATCACTTGTTATGATAAGTGAAATGTTTTTGAGATGTTTTCACTGAAATATGACTTTTGAATATGAATTCGTTAAATAATTTGAAAATTAACTCAATTCAAACGGAAAATCAATTACTTTTTTCATTGAATACACAATTCATAATATGACACAAATTTTAAGTTCAAAAGTCTTTCAATTCCAAAGTTTTCAAAAGAATAAGAATCCTTGAAAATAATAAGTAAACTTGACAGAAAAATTAAATTTGACGTTTGGTTTTAGTTCACATTTAATCTATTGATTTATGTTTTCCTATAAAACTCAGACAAAATCCTTAAGGTTTTAAAATCGATTGGATTTTAATTATAATTATTTGATTGCTTTCAATACATGTTTAGGCGATTAGTACTAATATAAGACTAAATATTTGTGATTACTTTCCTCTTGTGTTTGAAATAATTCTTTTATAGAATTGCAATCATTTGTAAGCAAAACAAATTGCTTTTTAATTAGTAATTAATAATTACGCAAAATATTGAAAAATACAATTAAATTGAGTTTGCAAATATGAATTTCTGTTATTGTAATCTTTGCTTATGTTCAGGGATAGCCAAGGGGGATAATTTAAAAATTCTAGACTTGAAAGTCGAGGTAAAACCCCTTAGGGTTTGAGCGATAGCTCGTTTTAAAATAGCCGTAAATTTAAATACAATTGACGTCAATTTAACTGGTTTAACGAAAAATTGGCTATTTTAGTTTAAAAACAAAATGGCGGATCCCTTTTATAGACTCCACCCTAGAGCTTGGCTATCCCTGCTAATATCATATTGAGTACCAAATTATATGCAAATTATATTTCTAATATATTTTTGTTGTTTTGTCTGTAACTCATGTTTTATTCTAAATGTCCTCGATTTTTGAATTCATTCATTGCACGACTATCGGGCTATCGATGAAAAAATCATTTTATCGAATATTGAGTGAAAAATACATTATTTTTAGTTATTATTTATAATCCTTTATCTATTGATCAGGTTTTACGTCCAAATGGTTTGTTACTATTCCGCGATTACGGTCTTTACGATCACGCAATGCTTCGCTTCAGTTCTGGTCATAAACTGTCAGACAATTTCTACGTCCGACAGGACGGCACTCGAGCCTTCTATTTCTCATTGGGTGAGACCTACATTTGCATAACTGTTTTGTGCAAATCTAATAAAACCTTAATTTATTTGATTTGACTCTTTGGCTCAGAATATATGGAATCGTTGATCACGTCCTGTGGTTTTCGACTAATTAAAAACGATTACATAAAACGACAAACAGTTAATCGTAAAGAAGGCATTTCTGTTGAGCGCATATTTATTCAGGGAAAGTATGTAAAGACTTCTAATGAGACAAACCACAAAAATACATAAAAATTGAATTGAATTTTAAATTTTATGTTTTCATTGAATTTTAATCATGAAATCCACTTATTATTAATGAATCATTAATTCCGAACATTTGTATTGCATTTATACTAATTTTATTGCAATTTATTAAATATAATCTTTTGATTCCATTTTTGTAATAAAAATATTTTTGATGCTAATTGTTATTCGCAATAAATAGTTGACCATGAATATTTAGAAAAGACTGCTTTTCTCTACTTCATCATAATCATTATAATCAGGATGAAGCTGTATAAGCCAAAGTTCGACCTTGCATATCTAACACGTATGTAGCCTATTCTGTACATGTAAATGTATGTATATAAGATTTTATACAATATTTAGTAAATAATAATTATTACAAAATTTTAAGACAGGTTCAATAACCAAATAGAATGATGATTTATGATCTTGATCATCATTAATTTTCTATTTCATCAATTGTATATAATAACTGAATTATATGTTCCGATAAAGAAGTTCACAATAATATCGATTTCCCATTAAATTGTTTGTCAGAAAATTATTAGATTTGATGTCATTTCTGCTAAATGTCAATCAATGGAACAAAAGAAACGACATATTTATGGTTAAATTGAATCTATGATTATTTGCATAACTTTTATGGCATGATATTCCTAAATGTCACAAATTGTTTATGTATTGCAATCTACCAATGATTTGGATTTACTAAATCTGAATTATTTATTATGAATTGGTGAATGGCAAACTTTTTCCATCAATTTATTCATTACTTAAATGATTTCTATTATTCAACAAATTTTCTATCCTTTTATTGAAATTATTATTTTAGTCTCCATTCTATTCGTTCATAATTTTGATGAATATATTTCGTGCAAAACCTTTCTGTCGGTAAACATTTTGCTAAAAAAAACTAAATTCTACAAAAATTTCTATTCTTTTGTCTCTTCTTTTATAATCGATTCTATGTTAATAAAACATTTTACACAAAATTACAAATAATTTATTTGCAAAGTGTTGACAAAACACAACCTATTTTTGCATTAATAGCCACACAATAATACCTTAACTCAATTTATAGAATATTTTTCCATTATTTTTCATTATTGCGTTCACATAATGATCACAAACGGAAGAGCATGTGTTCTAACTTGGAAGCTTAGAGTTGGAACTTGCAACGCAAACAATACAAGTAGTCATAGACAATAGACTCGTCTTCACTAAAGTTAACTCTCAGATACTCTGGGCCCAAATAGTCTGGCCCTCAGAGACTCTGGGAGATCATTGAGAACCCCTTGATTCCAATTTTAAAGGTGTGCTAAAAGAGATCTTTCGAAACATTTTCAAAATATGAGTGTCCTTGTTTTCTATCAATTTCCGCCAATTCAGAGAGGAGAAAGAGAGAGCTAATTATTTGTAAACAACAATTAATTTCCCAATTCATCAGAAAAAACTTGGAAAAGACATTAATTCTAGCCTTACTCAATTTTCCAAAGTTGTTCAAAAATGAGGTTTGATCAAGTCGAATTCAAATTAAATTTTAATTAAGGCTTTTTTAATAATTGGAAATGTCGGGAATGACTTCTAACAATGATCAAGTCTAAGGAAGTGGGCGTCAAAGCATAAAAATAAGCAAGTGCTAATTCTGTTATTCTGTTGACTATCAGTGAATCATCAAATTTGTCTATTTTTATAATCTCAGTTAAATTCACTTATTTTGGTAAAAATTTTCATTTTTGTCACCACATGTCTATCCGTTTGGACTAATATTTTAAGTGCTATTCCTTAACAGAAAAGCCAATTGTCTAAAAATCGAGTGAAAGCCTAATGTTTTTTGTCACACTTTTCTTTTGATGAAAGCAAATGAATGTTTTCATTACTCTATTAGTGTCACAGCATTTGAGTTCAAACTTCTCTACCATTTCATCGTTTTCTTTCTATTCTTCCAAAAGTGTTCGCAACGAATAAAAACAGAGTAAGTGTTGTCTGTCTTTGTATCAATTCAAACAATAATGATAATAATTATAAGGAATAGTCATTTTTGCAAACACTATAATATTTGGCCACTCTTTTCAATGCATTTGCTTATTATGTCCTTCATTTATAAGTTTTCCTATTCAATGAATCTCACGAAAGGAGAAAAGAAAGTTATCATAAAATACTGTCTAATGATTTACCACTTCCAGTTTCCTTATCATAACAGCCATCATTCCAACCAATTAATTGACCGAAATATTCAATGCAGTTATTTGTTAGCAAAATACTACATATCCCGCGTCGGCAAAAAAGGGGTTTATTAATGGACCTAGCTCATTACATAGACCTCTTTTACCGAATGTTTGTAATTTAGCCATGAAAACTAAATTTTAAATAATATAAATACATTTATTTGAAAATAATTCCCTAAACGGTAAATTTGAAACATATTTAGAGAAACACATTTTTGGTTATCTCTACGCATCACTATCTATATCAATCACACTATCTTACCCATTGTTGATTTTGAGTCAGAAACCCCCTCAGTTAACTCTTGGCCAACTCTGAAGTATATCCCTGAAGTAGTCTCTGAATTTCTATCACAAAATCAGAGGTATATTTATTTGTAATTTTGCAAAAATATGTGTTTGCATCATATTTTCAAATTAATTTCTATCTAATATCATTATGTAGTTCTTATAATGGATTCTAAACAAAAGCCAATTATATTATTATTGCTATTCTTCAATATATAGAGTTTGATTTCATTACTTTTAAACAGGGTGCACCAAGCTCTTCGACTTCAGGGAGGGGGTCAGGGGGGTGGTTTTTCACCAGCATTTGGGAAAAATCCTAGGGGGGGGTCGGCTAAAAAGTCACGGCGGCCATTTTAC
>JAQGAR010000091.1:0-25815 GCA_034697865.1 Oribatida sp. | reverse complement strand
TGAAATTCTTTATTGAGTTAATATATGTATCACTCCTTCCCTACACTAGCCAATGTCCCTCTAAGTGCCCACCTATAGTTTTAAGCTTGGTGAATTTGTCAGATTGCCAGTATTTATATTAATGGGCGACTGACGTGCTTTGCCTTGCTTGTTACCATCACAGGCGGGGTATTCATATTTCCAACAGCTCTGGCCTAATAATGTTATATTTTTATTCATAATTGAACTTGTTCATCTAGTACTTACATTGATATACCCATCCTAGAGTTAAAAGAGGAGTAATAAACAAATTATACAAGATAATTTTCAAATTATCAATTGCAGGCTACATGCTACACATAATAATGCATGAAACTGGGACTTACCGGAGCACTGGGCGAAAAGGTTTGCCACAAAAACCAGAGACGAGAGTAACAAAAGTGTTTTCATTACAAACTTTTTGCCGTTAAGTAATAAAAATTAAATCAAAGCTCTATTTATACGATACTCTCGCTATCAGATTCATCATGCAATATTTTTAAATTGAGACCACACTTGTTAAATACTTACCAGGTTTAAACCAACTGTTGGTTATTAACTTATTAGATTTGGAAATATACTGAATCAGTATTACTTACCACATATTCTTTTGAAAAATAAAAATTTTATCAAGTAAAAATTAATTTTCAATAGAAGTTTAATTTGATATCGAATTAATAGACCTAGTTCAGTTATTTTTTAAATCACGGTAGGTAGGGGGAGGGGTCAGCACAAGCCTTTGGATTATTTATCTTGAAAGAAATTTATTTCAAGGAGAAATTATGCCATGTTTTGGAAGATGTTTTCTTTAAACTCTTGAGGAAAGCCATTAATTTTCATTAAAAAAATGATTTACTGATTAGACTTAAACTAAAATAAAAGATATTTTTATAAAAACAAAATTTTTAAATGATTTGAAAGAAAAAAAGTTAAAAATTAATTAAATGATTGTTTAAAATGTTTTCAAACAATAAATAATTTTCATTTCAATAAGACTTTTGAAAACAGTTTTTGTTTTTCAAAACTTAGTATTCATTTGAATAGAAATCAAAATTAAAAAACAGGAAAAAAGTATTATAAATGAAATTAAAACAAAAGACGGTTTTCATTAACATTTTCTCAATTAAAAGATTAATTAACTCGAATATAAAGACCGAGATAAGATTTTCAAGACATTTATATTCAAATTAAAAGACAAGATTAATGTTAAGAAATAAATTCCAAGTTTAGCCATGAATTTAATAATACATTTGAGATGATATTCAGCGCTATTTAGTAGAGATTCAGTCATTAATGGATTTCAATGCCATTCAAGTGATAAGAATTATTCAGACAAGTTGTTTGACACTTGGCATCACCAAGGTGTTAATAACATTTTATTGGTGTTTTTAATAAGTGTTAAATCACGTGATTGATAGCCAGGTTGTTTTTGTTGGATAATAGAATGAATTAGAGTAATCATGTTATTTAATCTTTGCGAAGGAAAAAGAAAAGTAGCCTTGTAAGTTGCTGAAAAATATTTTGCAGGATGTTTTTCTATTGATAAGAAGGCTAAAAGTGAAACCATTGTGAAATAATATTGATTTTTTTTGCCTAATTCAGCATTTTTAGCATGTAAAATATAATGTTTTACCTTGGTAACTCACCATGCCTAACTCACTATAATGTCAAGAATCTTATCAATTAACTACGATTGAAATCTGTCTATTATATCCTAGTTATTAAAATTAACCAATAATTTACTGTAATTGAAACGAAAGCAATGGATTGAATAATAGATAACAGGGATGTCCAGGCTAAAAATTCTTTTAAAATAAAGTCGAATGTCGAGTGAAAATCTAGATAGGCCATTTAATTTATTCAACGGAATAATCAGGGTTAAATATAAAAAGTTTACCAAAGAGTTTCAAAAAACACTCAAGGTACTTTTCAGTGCAATCCTATTTGCATATTCTGTCCACCCGTTGGATATCACTGATATTCTAATGGAAAACCACTAAAACAGTGTGTTTCTGCTCTGAATTAAATTCCTTGCGATTGAAAATTATTCTGAGCTCTGATTGTTTCACTTTTAATGACAAAAAGCACTTAAGAAACAATTACTCGGCTTTTGTTCACTTATTTTTCATCAGTTAATTAACTAAAATAAAAGTCTTGTCGTAATTCCAGTCGCATTCACTTATTTCTATAGGCTTTCCCTTCCCTTCCCTTAATTGAGATTATGAAACGAAAGAGACAGTCATTTATAAAGTTCTTAGCAATAAATCGCTGTTTAAATAGAGTCACGAATTGATAAGCTGTTGTGAATTTACCATATTTTTATTCACAAGGTAATTAATTTTTTTATAGCCATGCTTTATTGAGCATAGTCATTTAATATGCACTTCTGTGCAAAGAATAGTAAAATTCCACACTATTTTAAGTGCAGTATTAAACAATTCAATAAAAGATATTTATCATGAATTTATCAGGGATGGTCAGATTTTACCTCCCGCTGTCCGTCCCTGGAGTTAATCGATAAACAAAATTATTAAAGGAAAGTGAAAAATAATTGTGACGGATTAAATTTTAATTTAACATGCCTAGAATGCCTTATGTTACTTCTGTTTAAAAGGAAAATTTTAATTAACCCTTCACCAATTATTATTATGATTATGGTATGAATTATGAGAAAGGAATGAATAATAAATAAAAATCTTTTATTAAATACAGATTTTGAATGAAATTACAGCGACTTTCAAATGTATAATATATAAGAGAATATATATAAGAGTCTAATAGAAGTGAAGTAATAATTAAATTATTTAATTATAGGTCTCTTTTGTTTTGTGTGCTCGATAATTACGGTTGGACTCCCACTGGTGATAGTTCACTTTTATTTTTGTTGATCTTGTGATTCTTGTGAGCCAAATGTGCAAGATTTGGCTTTTATCTTGCTAATATTTACGCACTTAATGTAATTAAAAGCGTTATAAAGAAATAAAATTCATTTATTGAATAAAAGAAAAACTGTTATCTCATAGAAGAAGAATATCTTAAACATGAGATCTGAGACACAAAATGATATCTATTTAGTATTTGTCCTAATTTTGAGCTAAAACTTGGGGCACAACCAGTGGTTAATTGCTGTGTCTATCAAATACCAGTCATTACATTATATTGGGGGTCACCAAGGGACAGATTTTTTCAAAAAATCCCCCTGAGCAGAAAAATGGTATTTTTTGTTTTTCCGGAATTTTCGGGGTTTTCTGAATTTTTGGGGGTTTTTAGAGATTTTGCGTTTTGAAAAATCCCCCCTCTATCCCCCTGAATTGAAAAGCTTGGCGACCCCTGCGTTATATTATTATTATTATTATTATTACTTCAATAAAAATGATTTGAATTAAAGATTGAAAAAATAAAATAAAAGAAAAACAGTTTTTATTTGAGAAATCATTTGATGAGAGCTCTGGAAGTGATGACGAAACGAAACTTTGAGTAATTTTTTGATGACTTTTGAGAATTTTATTTCACGTTTCAATTTGTTCTAGAATTTCATGAAAACCTTGTTATTCACTTCAGAGTCTTAATTGTGTGTTTGAGTAGAGGAGAGGCAGCTCTAAGAGTCTTCTCTCTAAGACAGACAGTGCTTTGGAGCTCATAGAGGAAAGGCTGACGGCGGAGGAACGACTCATTTGCAGTGTGCACATCTTCACTGCCTCAATCCCTGGCCTTTTGGCTGTTTTCCTGAGTGAAAACAACAGTTCACTCATCGCTTAAACACATAAGGAATTAATGTATTATTTAGTTAATAAACTTTCGGAGTAACGTTTTTGGGCTCGTGTGTTTTCTGTGCTGTGCGGACTGACATACTCAAGGTGTGCTCAGAGAATCTTGGTTGTTTAGTTTCTCACTTTACAAGTTGTGTTAAGAAAAATATTTATACATTTAATTAATAATTAATGAATTCGTGCGAAAGTTGTTTAAACAAAACTCTTTAATAATAATAATAAACGAATTTATGATAATATTTACCGAAAAATTCGGTCAAAAATAATAATAATTTTCGGCAAAAATTGATTTTTTGTTTTGTTTTCTAATAAAAAGTTACAAATTCTTCGCACAAATACCGGAACTGTTTTTACAGAAATCATTGTATTATTTATTAATAATTTGATTCTTGCAATTAATTCTTGAATCCTCTATCAAAAGTGTGATTTTTGCTAAACAAATAAACTTGTTAAATATAAAAGTGAAAGTTGTCCTGCAAAATGGACGATAGATAATAGAATTTTGTGACCTAGCTTATTTATTAACTTATTTATTAAATATATTTTAAACATGGGTAAACTAGACAAGGTGAAATCCATCAAAAAGAGTACAATATGCTACATTATAACCATTGTGATCCTAACGGCGCTCACCATTGGATTTCTGGTGGCGTTCGTAAAGGAACGGAATAAACAATCAGACAGTAAGTGATTAAACAGTTTTTAAATTTGAAAACTCATTGTTTTGAAACAAATTTCTGCATTTATTTAATTAAAATCTCATTAAATTAACCTAGTTCCACAAAATGATTCCCATTCTACTGGACCACCAAGCTCAGGTAACATTTAAATTAGCAACAATCTTGCTTATTAGCAGGATGACATTGAAATCAAGTTTGAAACTTGTTTTTTGTAAAAAAAACAACAAAAAATGCTTTCATTCACTGATTTATTACTTGAAAACGTCTTAATTAAATGCGTGCGTAGGCTCGACATCACCCACCGCTCCACCAACTGATCTGAGGCTTCCCCGGTCTGTGTTACCAGTGCATTATGATCTTACTGTAGAGGCCGACCACCAGACAGACCAGTTTAAGGGACAGGTTGTTATTCAGCTGAATGTGTCTGAGCCGACAAATGAGATAAGAATCCACTCATACCTACTGGACATACCTGAAGACGAGGTGAAAGTTAAGAATGAAATTGGCACTGAGCAAGCCATTAAAAACTTCGAGTACCAAGCAGAAAAACAGTATAATCTGATACAATTGGAGAGTGAGCTGAAGGTGGGCGACACCTATCAGTTATCCATGTCCTTTAACGGCTCTCTCGTCGGCAAAATTATTGGTTTCTACAAAAGTAATTATACAAATGCTCAAGGCCAAATCAGGTGATTGCATTGTTCAATTTCAAAATTATCTAGGTTAAAATTATAGCTTGTTATTGAGCTTTCAAAATCTATAGAGAATAGTGATATTTAACCTTGCTCTTTTGGGTGATAATGATCATTAACAAGGTGACTTTTGACAGACAATTTAGCGCAACAAAATTAGAGCCCACCTACGCTCGACAGGCCTTCCCCTGTTTCGACGAGCCCAACATTAAGGCCACGTATAATATATCGATAATTCACGATAAAGATCTCAGCGCCATATCGAACGGCATACAAATTGGTCAGACAGTAGTGCCGGGCGACGACACCCGACTCAGGACTGTCTTCAGTAAAACTGTCCAAATGTCCACTTATTTGGTGGCGTATGTCGTCAGTGACTTTAAGTACACACAGAGCTCTACCGTCAGAGGAAAACAGGTAAACATTCTGATCAGGGGTAGCCAAGGTTTAGCAAGAGTGAAATTTTATTTCAACTTAGAATGAATGAGAAAGGTTAATCTAAATTATATATTAAAAACCTTGGTTATCCTCGCTTTTTTTGTTGAATCTGAACTTGATGAAATTTTCCGTGCTACAAAATAGGTGAGGGTTTTCTCAAGGCCTGACCAAGTTGATAATACTAAATATGCACTGAACACTGCCATCAAAACCCTTGAGTTTTACGAGAAGTTCTTCAAAATAGACTATCCTCTAGAAAAATTAGGTATGACCTTGGTGATCTCAAAGGAATTCTTGTGAAAAACGCGCCCTTTTTATTTCTCATAGATTTGGTGGCGCTCCCAGTGTTTGTGTCGGGTGCTATGGAAAATTGGGGAATTATAACCTTCCGGGAGACCAACCTTTTGTACAGTGAGGACGGCTCGAGCACTGGTGAAAGGAAACGAGTGGCCGCTGTTATCGCACATGAATTGGCGCATATGGTATGCCATCAGTTATTCTGTGCTTTTTATTCTGTGCTGTTATACTATTCTGGGCCCTCCGTGTAGTGGTTCGGAAATCTGGTCACTATGGACTGGTGGGACGACCTCTGGCTTAACGAGGGCTTCGCCTCTTATGTTGAGTACAGGGGACAGAATGCCAGTGAAAAGGACTGGAATATCGACCAGTTCTTCCTGAACGACGACCTCCACGGTGTCATGAGATTAGATGCGTTGGACAGCTCACACCCAATAATTCAACAGGTCCTTAACCCTGATCAAATCACTGAGATATTCGACACAATCAGTTACAGTAAGGGGTCGTCTGTTCTTCGTATGCTTGAGTACGCCATCGGGTCCGACATCTTTAGGGAAGGTGTCATCGATTACATCAATCAACACCTGTATAGCAATGCACAGACACAGGACTTATGGAACTCCATTCAAAAGGTTGTTGACAAGGTAAAATTAAAACTCAACCCGAATTCAGTGTATTTTATCTTGTTCATCTTGTTCAAAGAATTCTGGCAAGTTTAAAATCACTGAGTTCATGGATCCCTGGACTAAGGAGAAGGGCTTTCCGGTTGTGAGTGTGAAAAGAGTGTCAAATAAGGAGATAATTGTCTCTCAGAAGAGATTTACATTGAATTCTGAAGAACAGAATTTAATCAAAGAAGAAGCAAATGTTTGGCCAATTTATGTGACGTTTACCAGCAGTGGTGGTGTGGGAACGCCTTTCACCTTGGATAAAAGTGAAAATACCCTCAAACTAGACAAGGAAATAGCCACTGATGCCTGGATCAAATTCAATGTCGAAGAATCTGGTTTTTATATCGTGAACTATGAACCGGAAGATTGGAAACTATTGATCGGTCTGTTGAAGAATAATAGGGATGAGCTGTCGCCATTGGACAGAGCTAACCTAATTTTTGATGCTTCTATGCTCGCCGAGAGCGGGGATCTGTCTTATGATGTGCTGTTTGACTTGCTCAGTTATGTCCGGAATGAAGACAATCTGATCCCTTGGATGGCGGCTCAGAGTTGTCTCAATCGACTCAATGACAAACTCCAGTCTTCGGGCGGAGGACTGGCTATTAAGCAGTTCACCAAAGAGTTAACACAGAATATCTACTCATCCCTTGGCTTTGGATCGGAAGGCAGTGCTCTTAAGACGTTTCAACAAAAGTGAGTTTAAAATTATTCTAATAAATCATTTGTTAATTCACTCATAAAACTGTTGAATACTTGAGTTCTGAATAATTATTTTAAAGATGAGATCACTTTTCACACATTCCTCTTATGTAAGACTCGTATTGTTTGTGTTTTTTTGTAGACTCATTTGAATTTGAAATTCCAGTCATTGTTTTCCTGAATAAATATCAGGTTTAGCCAAGGAGGGTTCAGAACTGTTCTAGATTCTTTTTAAACTCTCGATAGTTTTTGCCTTGACAAAAAAGTGGTTTTACTTTGATTCTGCCAGTCATTTACTACCTTGCTTATCCCTCTTGAGGTTGAATACAGTCTTAATTCCTTATTAGATAAGAGACCTTGGCAACCCCCGATAATTACTAGTTTAATATTATTTTGAATTATCAAAACTTAATTATTATGGGAATGACATCAAAAATATTGATTGAAAACTGTGTCATCGGAGAGATTTTTTAATTTAAATAATAATTTCTTGGTATTAATTTTAAGCAAGACTTTCCTCGAATGTATTTGTGTCTCGAAAATAGTCATCAAATTAATGGGTTTATTGATGAATATATTGAAGACTTGATAAATATCTAATTAGTGGCTAATTATACGTAAAATTACAATATTGCTATTTTTGTGGTGATGAAATTCCCCTGATAGCTTATTATGCAATTAGTTATTATGCCTACTGCTTTGTAGGCCAGCCTTCAAGTGAGGGAATCAGTTCAATGTCAGTCTTTAGAGAAATTAACTTTTAAAAAGTTTTATTAGTTGCAAAGTTATGGTTAACTGATCAAGGCTGATTTATTATTTAAATTAGCCATTTTAACTGGATAAATGTAAAATTAAGGTTCCTCTTGCTCATTAGCGAGTTTTAAAGTTTTTGAATGGTACAAAATATATGGACCAATTTATAAGCATTCCAGAAACACATTCCATTATTGCTAAGTTTGCTAGACCATTCAAAACAAGAATTTCATTTAATTAAAAAGTTACAGTTTTGAAGTGATAAAACTTGAGCTTGTTTTATTCAAATAATTAAATAGTCTGGGACGAGTTCCGTACGCTTACTGGTCAGGATGTGGGCGTGACTTATATTTTTGGAAAGCTTAGGCCATGGGGAGTTCATAGGTGCAAGAAATGGATTTTTCAAAAAAGGATTAAGATTGAATTTTGAGGCTTTTTCGTGTAAATTCAACTATATTTAGTTTAAGTTAACGAGAAAACCGACTTAGGATACTTAGTGTTAGGTTAGGTTAGGTTAGGGAAGGTTAGGTTAGGTTAAGTTAATAAAATAGCAAAAGTAATTGTTAACCTAACCTAACCTAACCTAACACTAAGTATCATATGTCGGTTTTCTCGCTAACCTAAACTTAATATAAAGAAATTGTTGAAACTAAAATTTATCAACTTAAAAAGCGCAAAAAAAGTCAATTTTTATCATACCCAACCTTAAATAAGTGAAATTTTATTTCTGATTTCTTGCACCTAGGACCTACATATATGAACTCCCAAGGCTTAAGCTTTCCAAAAATATGAGTCACGCCCACTTCCGGACCAGTAAGCGTACGGAACTCGTCCCAATAGTCTAACACATAATAATGCCTCATCATTTTTAAATTCAAATTAAATTTGATCTTGAATGCTAAAATGTAATTCTACGGTTTGAATAAAACACTTTGGGCTCTTTAAAAACGTTAAAAACTTTCCAATTATTATTATATTTTGCCTATATCGTTTGATACTTTGATATTTTATCAATCAAAAATTAACACATTATGAGTTTTACACAATGTGATTAATTTGACCCAGTTAAAAAAGGGGAAACAAGGTTCTTTTTCCATGCGTGAAAGTTCCAGTTTCAAGTCATTCATAAAAGTTAACTTAATAGATAGTGTTGACTCCTTTCATAGACTTAACGTTGAAAAGGCAACACTCATATTATCGTATCATTATTTACTGTTGCCATGGTGATCTTTTTAAGAGCCAAAAGTGTTTGTTTACAAACTGTAATACTTGAGTGAAATCAGTGTCAAAGACTTGACCACAGAGTTTGCCGTCAATAATGTCTGATCTAATTGTTCCTAAACTCAATCCAGACTTCTTCGAAGTCGTGTCATATCCCTGGCCTGCGATAGCGGTAATGGCGACTGTCTTAAGGAAGCGCTTAATCAGTTCAAACAATTCATGTCTGGAGCCGACCGAAACATCGATCCGGACCTCAGACAAGACATATACCGCTACGGAATGCAGGGAAGCGGTGATAGCGAGGACTGGACGCGACTCTGGGACTTGTGGCGGACCGAAGTGTCCGCATCCGAGCGGAGCAAACTCCTAACAGCGCTGACCAGTGTCCAGAACTCACAGCTCCTCTCAAGACTGATCCAGTACTCGAACGACTCCGGGCTCATTAACGACCAGGATTTCTTCAGTGTCCAGCAGAGTATCGCCGGCAACAGTATTGTCGGCCGACAACTAATCTGGGATTACCTGAGAGACAATTGGGAGCACCTCTTGAAGCGGTTCACCGCAAACGACCGCCGTTTGGGTTCTTATATCTCTTCGGTGTGCAGTGCTTTCAATACGAGGACACAGTTGAGGGAAATGCGGGACTTCTTTGAGGCCAATCCAGACTCGGGCGCCGGACAGAACGCCAGGAATCAGGCGCTGGAAAGGGTCCAGAATAACATCCAATGGCTTAATACCAATGAAGCGCCGGTTGTCCAGTGGTTGGACAGCAATACACAAGCATTGAATCCGTGGCTTAATTGGCGTTTGGACTCTTCGGTCTCACCTCAGGCCTATGCCATCGAGTGGAACGTCGACCTGAGCGCAGACACGTTCAGTGGGAGGGTCACCATTGAGGTGGACGTCAAGGAACCGATCAATTACTTCATTCTTCACCAGAAGGGACTGGAGATCACCGAAACGAAGGCATATCCCGGAAATATGAAGAGCTTTAAGAATGTTAAGAGGAGTCGTGTCCTCAACGGCGACACCAAACCGTTTGCTTATACGCCGAATGACTTTTGGGTGGTTCCCACCGATAAGACACTGAAGCCCTCGTCGTATGTCCTGTACCTGGAATTCAACGGCAATCTAAGCACAGGTCTGAGCGGACTCTACAAAAGCGTTTACACCGACAGTAATGATGTGAGCAAAGGGTTGGCCACCACTCAGTTCCAGTCGACGTACGCCCGACAGGCGGTGCCCTGTTTTGATGAGCCACAGTTCAAGTCGACCTTCAATATAACGGTCACCCATTCGGCCCAATACACTGCTCTGTCGAATATGCCGGTGACAGACACCAGTGTCGTCGGCGACACCACAGTCACCAAATTCGATGTGTCCGTCAAAATGGTCACCTATTTGGTGGCGCTGGTCGTCAGTGAGTTCGAGTGCTTCCGTAGTACAGTAGATAACAGAGTGCAGACCTGTGCGGCGCCGGGCAATCGCGAGAAACTCGACTATGCGTTGGAGAGAACGCCACAAATACTGAAGTTCTTCGAGAAGGACTACTTCGATATCGAATATCCGTTACCCAAATTGGATAACATAGCCATTCCGGACTTTAGCGCCGGTGCTATGGAGAACTGGGGTCTCGTCACTTACAGAGAGATCTTCCTCTTCTATGACGCAGAAGAGTCCTCTACCAGGGATCAGATGCGAGTTTGCATGATCATCAGTCATGAATTGGCTCATATGGTAAGAAAATTATCATCTAGCTCAGTTTGAACGTTTGTTTTTGTGGGATTCCCCAAAGATCTGGGGGTTTAGAATAAGGGTGTTTTGGAAATTATGTCATTTTATGGTTAAATTCAGGGCTCATTCGGGGATTTTCACCAAAATTACAGAAATTGTCGTTAAAAGGAGCGCCGACAGCCCGTTAAGGCTTACCCATTGTACGTTTAGGTGCTCCCATTGTGCATTAGGGTCTACCCATTGTGCCTATCCCTTTTTGTGCAAGGTTAAAATAGTTTAAATACTTTGTTAATCAGTGGTTCGGTAATTTGGTGACAACAAAATGGTGGGACGACCTGTGGCTCAATGAAGGGTTCGCCACATTCATGTCCTACAAAGCTGTTGGTCGGGTCGAAACCGAGTGGCGTTACGTAAGTCCTGTCCACTGATTCACTCGAAAACATTCTAAACTTAACTATGGATCGACTTTAAGGATGAGATCTTTGCTTTGGATGAGTTGGCCCGGGTGTTCGACGCCGACTCCACTCCTAACACTCACGCCATACTGGCCTCTGTTAAGGACGCCGACGACATCTCTTCGGTGTTCGACGCCATCACTTATGGAAAGGGAGCCTCTATTCTCAGAATGTTGGAGACGGCTCTCGGCGCCGACCACTTCCGCATTGGTGTTAAGAACTACCTGACCAAACATGCCTACCAGAACACACTGACGGCTGACCTCTGGACAGAGCTCTCTGCAGCACATCCCGATGTGAGACAATTATCTTTGGTTACCATTGAATTCATTTATCTCCTGTTTGTTATCAGAGATTAAATGTCGCGGAGTTTATGGACAGTTGGGTGACGCGGAAGGGCTTCCCAGTGGTGACCATCACTCGGAACCGCACATCAAACAAAGCGACTCTAAAACAGGAGCTCTTCCTAAAAGACTCGTCCGATTCTCAGACAAAGTATTCTATAATAAACTCAAGAGTTTTGCGGTTAAAATATCTTTTCTTTTATTGATAGCTATTTCTGGAGAATTCCCGTCACTTATAGAGCACCGACCGGTCAGACAGTTTACACCGAATGGTTGGATGTGTCCCAAAAAGCAATAGTTCTGAAGACAGACTCACAACTGGTCAAGTTTAACGCCGACCAAACGGGTCTTTTTATCGTCAATTACCCGACAAACGACTGGAAACAGTGGTCTCAAGAACTCAATGACCAGAAGAGTAAAGTACGGCAACAGTTGTCTTCGTTGGACCGCTCGGAGCTGATTAACGACGCCTTCTATTTGGCACGAAGTGGACGACTGGACTACGAGTTGGCACTGAATTTGTCTCAATATCTCCGATATGAGGACTCATTGATTCCGTGGACAACCGCTCAGACAATGTTCTCTTACATAAAGAACTTGATTTACTCGGACGCAGACATTGCTATGAATTACTACATGAATGAGATAATCGGCCAAATCTACCGAAACCTGAGTTGGGAGGACGTGGGCGACGCACAGAACCGCCGATTGCGGACTGTTGTCATTGACACGGCCTGTGGCTATCATATGGATGAGTGTCTGAAGAGCGCCACCGATAAGTTCGCCGAATGGAAGAGTGGCGGCAAAATAGCCCCCAATTTGTTGCCTTTAGTCCTGAAGTATGGGATCCGTTACAGCAATCACTCGGACGACTTTTATCACCTCTGGAAGCGCTATAATGACAGCAACTCTGCTCAGGAAAAGCTAATTTTCCTACAGGGCCTGACCTCTGCCACCAATGACGGCCTCATTGATAGGTGAAGTACTCTTTGATTGGCTTTTATCTGAGTTTTAACCTTTGGTTTCACCGCTGAAGACTTCTAAGCAGTTCCAGCGATGAGTCGTTCGTTCGAAAGCATGACTTCTTCACGTTTTTGACGAGTATTGCGCTCAACAGCAGAACCGGCGCCGCGAAGGTCTGGAATTTCTTCAGAGATAACTACGAGGCCATCGAAAAAAGGTATTTATTGTCTCATTAAACAATTGAGTCCTCCCTTCCCTTCGATTCAACCCTTCTTTAAAGTTAGACATAAAGTAATAAAACTTTTATTTCGTTTTTATTATTCAATTAAACGATAATTAAGTCATTAAAAGTGTTTTTATTTGAATCTTGGAATCAATTTATGGCCAAAAATATAGGTTTACTATAAATAACTCATATCTCGGAAGAATTGTCTACACTTTGAGCACTTCCTTCACCACCGAAGCCCAAAAACAAGAGGTATTTCCCTTAATATAAACCAGAATTTAAGGCAAACCCTGAAAATATGGTATTCTCTGAAAACTTCCTCAGGTTCTGGACTTCTTCAAGAAGTTCCCGAACGCAGGCGCTGGCAAACTGGACAGAGACAAAGCCCTGGAAGTCTTGGACACAAACATACGTTGGCTTAAGAACTACAAGAATCAAGTGATCGAATGGATCACAAACCAATGTCCACAGGATGTCTGTCCCTGGAATGTCTATCGGCTCAACGAGAAGGTGGTTCCCATTCAGTACTTTTTGACCATTCAAGTGAACACCACATCAAACGTGTTCAACGGAACCGTTGAGATCGAAGTCAGGGCCGACACCGAAGTGGAGTACTTTATCGTACACTCGGCCGACATTCTGGATGTGACCAGCGGTCAGGTGTTCGATAGTGGCAACAATGAGGAGCTGACAGTGAAGCAAATGTTTCACTACTCTCCCCTCCAGTTCCTAATCTTACCGTTAGCTGAGAAACAGTCGGCGCCGAAGTACTACAAACTGGTCTTTAACTTCACTTCTAATCTACTGCTGGGAGGTCTGTCCGGTCTCTATAAGAGCACCTATGAGCTAAAGGGAGAGACCAGAGGACTGGCCGCCACTCAATTCCAGGCTACCTCTGCAAGAAAGGCATTCCCCTGTTTTGATGAGCCGTCCTTCAGATCCCGATTCGACGTCACTCTAATCCACGAGAACCACAACAATCTGACCATTTCTAATATGCCGATCAAAGAGGGTCTGGCTAACAGTCCGGCCAACGGCTGGACGACCACTAAGTACGAGCGCACTGTCCCAATGGTCACCTATTTGTTAGCGCTGTTGGTCAGTGACTTTGCGTGTCGTAGCGACACAACGAGCCATGACTACAAGATAAGGGTGTGCTCCTCCCTGGCCAAAGAGTACAAGCTCCAATACGCCCTGGAGGCGACCCCCGAGATATTCAGCACCTTTGAGACTTACCTCGATTACCCCTATCAGCTCAATAAGTCTGATTTGATAGCCATTCCTGACTTTAGCGCCGGTGCTATGGAGAACTGGGGTTTGGTCAAGTTCAGAGAGACGGCACTCCTCTGGACTCCTGAAGAGGACCTGTCATCAAACAAAATGAGTGTCAACTCCATTATCGCACACGAATTGGCGCATATGGTCTGTCCTATTATTTGATCTAGTTCCTTTTTAATGCTTTTTGCTCCTGGCAGTGGTTCGGCAATCTATTGACCTGTCACTTCTGGGGCGACCTATGGCTCAATGAAGGGTTTGCCTCTTTTATGGAGTACCCAGCAACTAATTTTAGTGAACCCGACTGGGATTATGTGAGTCCTCTTTGGGGTAATTTTTGTGTTACTTAACGTTTTAAACCCTTTCCTCTCGAAAAAGTGGGATACCTTTGTGTACTACGACCTGTCCTCTGCCGTGTCGGCTGACTCTTCAGCCAGTTCTAAGCCAATCGTCCGCCAAGTCCTCAAACCGAGCGATATGTCGTATTCGAGTGCTATTGTCTACAATAAGGGCGCGACTGTCATAAGAATGATGGAGTTTGCGATGGGCGCCGACAACTTCAAGGAAGGCATTCAACGGTACCTTAAGAAACACGAGTACAAGACTGTGGTCACTAAGGATCTCTGGGATTCTTTGGATGAGACCTTTCCAAAGGTATACTTTTTGAATGTTTAGACCTTTCTTCAGCACAGAATGAATTTTTGTAGGAGTTGGGCACAACCATCTACGAGCTGATGGACTCTTGGACGATGAAAGCCGGCTTTCCATACATTAATATCACCAGAAATGCCGACAACTCTTTGACTGTAATACAGGAAAGGTTTCTATCGAATGGACAAAAACCAACCGAAGAGTAAGTCTTTAATTAAAGAGGAATTCCTGTTTCAATACACCTGTTCTATGCTTACAGCACTCTGTGGACTATTCCTCTGTCATTCTACACAACCCTCTCCACCGGACAGAATAAAATAATCCCAATTAAGACAAAACAGCAGACAATCCTCGCATCGGAACTACCGATCGATGGGTTAATAAAATTCAATGTCGACTACAGAGGAATGTATTTCGTTAACTATCCTCTCGAGGATTGGGACAAATGGATCGCCGCTATGGTCGCCAATACGGACGGCGTTCTCCAGCGGCTGACCCCCAGCGATAGGGCTGAGTTCATTCTGGACGCTTTCTATTTGGCAAAAGCCAACAAACTGCCGCTCCTGAAGGCCTACAACCTGACCAAGTACATGGTCAATGAGGAGCACTTTACGCCCTGGGCAATGTTCAACAGTATGTTCGACAATAGGTATCGGATCGCTATGACACAGTACAAGGACAGCCTTCACACGTATTTGAACTATTTGTCGGCCAAACAGTACCAGAGGTTGGGCTGGAATGACGCCGACGGCAGTGATCTGATCAAAAGGTTGAGGGCTTTGATCATTGATATGAGCTGTACTTATGGTAATCAGAAGTGTTTGGAGGACGCCTACCAGGAGTTTACCGAATGGAAAGCCGGTAAACCACTGCCCCCTAATCTCAGAGACTCTATCCTACAGTTCGGTGTCCGTCAGAGCAATACTTCCCAAGACTTTGAGTTCGTTTGGGAGACGTATCTGAAGACAAACACTAGTCTTAAGACTAATTATTTGAATGCTTTGACGTATAGTTTGGACACAAATCTATTGAAAAGGTTTTGAATTCAAGTCTTTGGCGAAGAGTTTAACTGATTTTTCATTCTTCGCAGTCTTTTAGACCGATCTCGAGACGACAGATCCGTTTCTGTCCCTGATTTCGTCAATTTACTCAGTTATATGACCCGGAATAGTGTAGGCCTTCCCATTGTGTGGCAGTTCTTCAAAGATAACTACGAAATGCTGATAAGAAAACTGAGTTCCGGTCAATTGTCGTCTGTTTTCAATACTATTTGTCAATACTTCGGCGATAATCTCAAACGGAGAGAGGTATGGACACACCGGACAGTCATTAAACTCATCTATCAATTTATTCAAAGGTCGATACGTTCCTAAACCTCTACCCGAATGTCGGTCTCTCCAACTCTACCCGTGAGAGCAGTTTGAATGTGATTAAGGCTAATATCGATTGGGTTTACGATAAGAGCGACGCTATCGGCCAGTGGTTGGCCGAGAATGGGGTCAGTCCTAAGAACTAATGTAGAGTTCATCAGAATTAACGTCTTTCCCTACAGTGCGGACCAGAGCCCTGTCCGTGGAGTGTCTACCGACTCAACACAAACATCAAACCATTGAAATACTATCCGACAATTCAAGTGAATGTCACCACAAATGTCTATAACGGAAGCGTTGCCATTGATGTGAACGCCACCCAATCTGTGGCGTACTTCATAGTCCACGCCTCCTCCATATTGAATGTGACTGATGCCAGGGTCAGAATAAGTGGCACTCAACGCCTATTGACTATTGCGAAGACATTCCGCTACAAACCCAACGACTTCTTTGTCATCCAATTGGCTGAAGAGGTCGGACCCGATCTCTATCGTCTAGAGTTTGACTTCAATGGAAACCTGCTTATGGGAGGACTGTCCGGTCTCTACCGAAGCAGTTATGTCAGGGATAATGAGACGGTTGGGTTGGCCTCCACTCAGTTCGAGTTCACCGACGCCCGAAAGGCGTTCCCCTGTTTTGATGAGCCATCGTTTAAGTCGACGTTTGAGATGACTCTGATCCACGACACACACATGCACACCACTCTGTCCAATATGCCAGAGGTGGCCAAAAGCACAGACCCGGTGCTCAATTGGACGACCACAAAGTACGCCGAGTCAGTCCAAATGGTCACATACTTAGTGGCGGCGGTGGTCAGTGACTTTGTCTGCAAAAAGGACTCAATAGACGAGCACATAGTCAGTGTGTGCTCCTCCTCTGTCCAGAGCCACAAACTGGACTATGCTGTGGAGTCGACCAAAAAGTGTTTACACCATTTGTCCAAAGACTACCTCCAAGTGGACTATCCCTTACCTAAGGTCGATATGATTGCAATTCCCGACTTTGCATACGGCGCGATGGAGAACTGGGGTTTAGTCACTTTCCGGGAACCCCGACTGGTCTGGGGTAAGGAGAACGACACCTCCGCCAGTAAGATGTCTACCCTTGCGGTCATTGCACACGAGTTGGCCCACTTTGTAAGCCTTTCCCCTCTTTTTTCGGGGTTTTCTTGAACTTTTGATTTTTGATTAGTGGTTCGGAAATCTGGTGACCTGTCAGTGGTGGTCGCACTTCTGGCTCAATGAGGGGTTCGCCACATTTATGGAGTACACGGCAGTCAATTATAGTGAACCCGATTGGGGTTATGTATGTCCTATTGTGCTGTTCTTCACTTATTTTGATTGAATTCCTGCTTTCAGTTCGACTTATTCATGATTTCTGATTACGTGACGGCAGTGAGCGCTGACTCTTCTGCCACTTCCCACCCACTGGTGCGCAAAGTTGAGAGTCCTCTGGATGTGCAACAATACTCCAGTTCTATTGTCTACTCTAAGGTCTGGAATGGGTTTTAATCTTTGAATTATTAGTTTGAATGCATTTTTCGGTATAAAAGGGAGCGACGGTTATAAGAATGTTGGAGTCGGTTATGGGGGCCGATAGGTTCCAGTCCGGAATCCAGGAATATCTCAGGAATAACAGCTTTGGAAATGCTGTCACTCAGAACCTTTTGGATGCGCTCAACACACACTATCCTTCGGTGAGAATCAATTGGTTTACACGTTTGATGCGATTCTTATGAATTCCTTTTTATTAATCTTAGGAACTGTCTGTCAATATCTTCGATTTGATGGAAATGTGGACAACAAAAGCCGGCTTTCCTTATCTCAACATTACCAAAGAGGCGACCAACATTACCAACATATTTTCCTATACCATAACTCAGGAGAGGTTTTTAGCCAATGGAAAGACACCCGAAAACGAGTAAAACCTTTTATTCTGTGTGTTTTGAGAAGTTATTAATAATTTTTAATGAATCCCAGGACACTCTGGACGATCCCTCTCACATACTACAAGTCCCTGAAGACCATGGAGGAGGCACCTGTCCAATTCATCAAGAGCAAGACCCAGACCATAACTATAGCTGATGTTGAGGGCAGTCGTATAAAATTCAATGTCGACAACAGAGGAATGTATTTTGTGAACTACCCGTTGGAGGTATGGGACGAATGGATCAAAGCTCTGGTCAATAATGAGGACGGGGTGGTCACCAGACTGACGCCCACCGATAGAGCGAACTTCTTGTTGGACTCGTTCTTCCTCTCGAGGGCCGGCTTCTTGCCTTATGTAAAGCCCTTGCAATTGGCCAAGTATCTAGTCAGAGAGGAGCACCTGACCCCCTGGTCCATAGCCTTGAACTCATTCCAGCAAATCAGGGCTTATATGTCGACCACAGAGCACAGGAACGACACAATGAAGTATTTTATAGATTTGGCTCAACCTCTCTATGAGCGGCTCGGGTGGGACGACAGCAGCGGCACAGACACCGAGAAACGGCTGAGGGCCGCCATTATTGAGTTTGTATGCAGTCTTTACCACAAGCCCTGTCTCGAGAACGCACTTCTCGAGTACTCTAAATGGAAGTCCGGCCAAAAGCTTGCGCCCAATCTCTTGACATCCTCTCTGAGGTATGCCATCAGACAGAGCAGTGACCGCACCGATTGGGACTTCCTATGGCAGAAGTACTTGAATGAGAGCTCGGCATCAGTCAAACAGATGTATTTGAATGCGCTGTCGTACACAACAGACCCTGAGCTCATAAAACTGTAAGAAAACCTGTTTTTTATGAAATCCTTTCTAATCATTGGAGTCTTTCCTTTGGCACAGACTCTTGAACCGAGCGCTGGACCCCAAACTCATGAAAACGTCGGACATACCGACTGTGCTGAGCGCTGTGGCCACCAATTCGGACGGTTTGCAGATTGTGTGGGAATTCTATAAACAAAACTATCAGAAACTGATCGGAAAACTGCCGACCATTACGTTGGGTACTGTTCTCAACAGTATCTGCAGTCAATTCACTAACAGTTCCAGAAAACAAGAGGTATTTACCACTTTTAAGACCCTTTACCTGACGTTCGACATTCCTTCTTAGGTGGAGAACTTCTTGAGCGCCAACCAAAACCTCGGAACCACTAATTATGACAAAAACAGAGCCATTGAGACAATCAATACGAACATCGATTGGATGAACAAATATAAGGACCAAATCGGCAACTTCTTGACGGTATGTCCTCTGCACTGCACTGCACTGAATAACCCGAATGTCTGAGACAATTGTCTTTGCCGTCTATAGTGTGGATCAGACTCATGTCCCTGGACCTCCTACCGCCTGAACGAGAAGATAATTCCCGTCAAGTATGGGCTAGAATTCAACATCGATGTGGTCGGCAGTCGCTTCGACGGCAGCGCCCGTATCGAAGTGGACGCCACCGAAGAGGTCGAGTTCTTCATAGTGCACGCGGCGGAAAGCCTTAACATCACCCAAACATTGGTTTTGGCCAATGGCACAGAACAGGAGCTGCCGATAAATAGGACCTTCAGAAACATTCCGTTCGAGTTTTGGGTGATTCAAATGCAGAGCAAACTACCGGCCGGTGCCTACCAACTGGTCTTCAGCTTTGAGTCTGCGCTCAACCAGAATATGGACGGCCTCTATAAGAGTCAGTACTACAAGAATAACACTGCGGTTGGGCTGGCGGCTAGTCAGTTCCAGGCTACGAGCGCTCGGAAGGCATTCCCCTCCTTTGACGAGCCATCATTCAAGTCCAGGTTCACAGTGACCATCACTTCGGCCGCGGACATGACTATGACAATTGCTAACACGCTAGAGCACAAGTCAGTGCATGCATCCGACACGCAAACTGTGACCAGGTACTTCCAAGAGACCGTTCCTATGGTGACGTACCTCTTGGCCATGGTGGTCAGCGATTTTGTATGCAAGGAGACCAAGGCCCAAGACAGTACTCCCGTCAAAGTGTGCGCCTCCAGTGTTGAAGAGCATAAGTTGGACTACTCTTTAAAAGTCAGCCCCCGACTGTTGGACTACTTTGGAAACTACCTTGACTATAATTATAGCGCTCAGGGAATGAGTAAAGCAGACTTTGTAGCCCTCCCCGACTTTAGTGCCGGTGCTATGGAGAACTGGGGGCTCATCACCTTTAGAGAGACAGCTATGCTGTGGGAGGAGGCGGAGTCGACCACAGCCAACAAAATGAGTGTCATTTCGGTGATCGCACACGAGATCGCACATATGGTATGTCATAAAACGGTTTTCCCTCAAATCTTTATAATTATAATCATTTCTTTGTCCAAACAGTGGTTCGGAAACCTACTGACCTGCAAGTGGTGGTCAGACCTCTGGCTTAATGAGGCGTTCGCTTCATATATGGAGTATACGTCTGTCGACGCCGTAGAGAAGGAGTGGAATTACGTATGAATTCCTTGTTTTCCTTCCAACTGATCCTAAACTGAGTCCCTTTCAGAACGACTTATTCCTAATGACTGATTACGTGACCGCCGTTTCGGCCGATTCTTCGGCCACTTCGCACCCGATAGTGAGACCAGTGAACTCACCGGCGGAGAGGTCCTACACGAGTGCTATTATCTATCAAAAGGGAGCGTCAGTTCTTCGAATGCTTGAGCACGTCATGGAAAGCGGGAACTTCGTGTCGGCCCTCAAGCAGTACCTCAAGAAATATGAATATCAAACTGTGGTCACTAAACAGCTCTGGGATGAGCTCAACGTCACCTTTCCTGAGGTATGTCCTCTTATTATCTATTGATTAACACTAATGATAATCGACTCAACCATTAGAAGCACAACACAACCATCTATGAGCTTATGGATGGCTGGACGACAAAAGCAGGCTTTCCATACCTTAACGTCACGAGAGACAGTTCAGCGCCCAATAGTCTTACTGTTAAACAGCAGAGATTCCTCTCCAACGGACAGACATTAGACTCAGAGTAAGGCTTTTAGATGTTTTCAGACATTCCCTAAGTTAAGACATTCCCTTCAGTACTGTTTGGACGGTTCCGCTCTCGTACTACAAATCACTGGAACCGCTCTCCGAAGAAATCGAATTCATTAAACAAAAGGAACAGACGATTAACATAACGACTGACCAGAGTTGGGGAGGACTTCTCAAACTGAACGCCGACAACAAAGGCATGTATTTTGTCAATTATGCTGAGGAGGATTGGAACAAATGGATCGAAGCCCTGGCAAACAACCAGCAGGTGTTGGATGCGCTCACCCCCAGCGACAGGACTAGCTTCATCATCGACTCGTTCTATCTGTCCAGAGCTGGACTGTTGTCTTATGTCAAGCCATTAGAACTGTCCAAATATCTGTCAAAAGAGACTCATTTGCAGCCCTGGAGTGTCGCCATTAGTATGTTTGCGCCAATTCGGAGATACCTGTCCTCCACTGAGCACAAGGAGGATCTGGACTTATATCTGAGTGGTTTAGCTGAGAAAACGTATGAGCGCTTGGGTTGGGACGACACACAAGGAAGTGATGTCGAGCGCCGGCTTCGGTCCACTATTCTTGAGTTCATTTGTTCCATGAATTATGAGCCGTGCCTTCAAAGAGCACAGGATATGTACTACCAGTGGAGAGTCAATGGAAGACTACCGCCTAATATCTTAGCGCCGGCGCTCAGGTATGCCATCAGACGAATCGATTTGCCGTACGATTGGAACAACTTATGGAATGTCTATCGGGAGTCGACCTCAACGGTGCAGAAACTGACATATCTTAACGCCCTTTCCTTCACATCGAACATCGATCTCCTAAAACAGTGAGTCCTCTAATCAGTTGATAAAATGATTGTTCTCATGAAATATGAATTCCTTTGGACAGACTGTTAAACTACGCCCTAAACGAGACATTAGTCCGAAAGCAGGACTACCTCTCGGTCTTGAATTATGTGATCGCAAACCCGGACGGCCTCCCAGTTATGTGGGATTACTTTAAAAACAATTACACGCTTTTGGGACAACACCTGAGCGCAGGACAGTTGGGAACTGTTGTAAACAATATCTGCAATCATTTCAGTGATGATATCAGAAGGAAAGAGGTATTCATTGGAGGCTTTCCCTCAAAATCCAAGAATAAGTACTAATTATCGACTGATTCATAGGTCAAAGACTTCTTTGACGCCAATCCCGAAGGGGTGACACAACAGGAGAGGAAGAGAGCGTTGGAGACGATCGATAGTAACATCAATTGGATTAACACTCATAGGAATGTAGTGGGAAATTGGCTCAAAGCACAAACGGTCTGTCCTTTCATTCCTATGTTTGACGGTTATTCTGATCGAAATTCTGTCCCTTATTTCAGTTCATATCAAACGGAACCAAAAGCCATAAGATTTGGTCCAAATATAAGCAGAGAACGAAAGGACTTTAACACAATTTTTCAGCCATAGACTGTCCAGCCTTTCCTCTTATGCTGAGCGATGTATGTGCGCCCACTTTAGTCAAATGCAGGCAAAGATTGAGCAAATAGTGAATCTTGAGATCAGTATTGTATGCTTTCCTTACAGCGCATATCCATCGCACAGCACAAGAGGAGAGGGCTGTCATCGGATTGTTATCACACAGTTTTAACTCATTTTTATTTCCAATGTTTTTGAGTAAAAATTAATGTTTTTCTCGAAATTTAAATTATTTTCTGTTTTTGTAAATTTAATTCTAAAGAGAATTCATTAAAATAAACATTCATATTCACCAAGGTTACCGTTTTCACACTTGTTATGGCATAACAACAGGTGAAATCCAGATATTTCTTATATAAGGTATTAGAACCTGGTAACTTTAGAAAAGTTCTCTTCAAGTTATCAGGTATTATAAAACGAATGAGTAATAGGGGGTGGTCAAGTAAGACATAAATTCCAAAGACTTATCGACGAATGAGTAACAATTCGGACCGACCAACATTATTGACAGATCTCTAGACAATCATTTAATTTGAAAAGAGCAATTTCTTCATTTTCCCAGTTATTTTTAAGAACCATTGTAGGAGCGCCACATAACATATATATTGCAATGTTACGACTTTTTGCATAACCATTGGCTAATTGTAAGCTCCGCCTTTCAAGTATTCCCCTATAAAACCCAATGTTTGCACACAATTCTGAGCAGACTTTTTGGTTCCTTAAACTTCTTTAGTTTTATAAGTTGTGTCTTAAGTTCGCCTAAGTTTAGTTTTTATGTATCAATTGTCTAATTAGTGTTAATTAACTTTAATTCCGTTCTATTCCACAATAAAAAGTATTCCTTTCTTCTAATTATTGTGTTTTATTCGCCAAAAGAAAACTACATCCGACTGAGGTCTGTCATCCGACAGACACAGCTCTCTCAGGGCGGGTGTAGGTAACGACTGCAGTCGGACACTGCAGTCACAAAAAACTCAACAACGAACAAAACCTCTCGCAAAACCGCAATTCGTTGTATATGGTGGAGGCGCCGACGTATGTTCACATGCAACATAATTTCGATCTTGACGAATTCATCGTTAATTTGGTAACTAAGGTAAGTATGAGTTTAATCTAAGCGATTTTCATTTATAGTTTCAAAACTGCAGTCAAATGTCTTATTGACTGTAGTCAAATTATTGAATTTTCAATCAGATATCATATACTTTTTTGAATAGCTCTTAAACCTTAGAAATGAATAATCAGTAAAAATCAGTAGATTCAATTAGTACAGTAGTTTATTTCAAATTTTTCATTTGTTTTAAAGTTTAAGTCAAAAAAGTTATTTGCAATCTTTGATAAATTTGAGTAATTCTTATTAGTTTTATAATAAACTTCTGCTTTTCTTATTATTTGTTCTGCTTATCTCAGCTTTTCTGAACATTAAAGCCAAAAACATTCATAAATTGTAGAACAAGCCATAAAACTGACACCACTGCAAACTCTGCTTAGTTTATGGGCCATGTGTTGACCAATTTATAACCAAATGTAATAAAGTTTCTGATTTCACTGAATACTCTGAGACACTTGTTTCTTATGTGTATTTCTTAACATCTGCCAGCTAAAAATGTCAAATTATGCCCAAAATAGATTAGTTTAATTATGCAACGCAATTAAAAGTGCATTAGGCCAAAAAGCAATAACCGTTAAAATGCTTAAAAGATCCAAAAGAAGCAAAACTTCCCGAATAATCCATAGGGTTTTAAAGCCTGGATTTTCTTCAACTAAAAAAATCATTAACACTATTGAAAACGAAATAGTGTCAGATAACAATCACCAAATTTGTTCAGTTTTCAAAGAAATCGAGAACCAAAAACCAGAACATAATTTGAAGGTGGCTGTAACCACTGCCGAAAGCAATAAAACATCAATGCAGTCGAATAATCTTCCTTTAAACAGAAGCAATAAAAAAGATTATGTGACAGATGGTGAAAACCATACCACCGTGGGATCTCAAATCCCCGATAATTTCTATGGGAATTCAGATATTGAGGAATGGATTTATAATTTTCTTGAAATTTCAAAGTGTAATAACTGGGACGAAATTACACAGAAGCAAAAGATTCCACTTTATCTGAAGTCGACTGCATCACTTTGGTTCCGTGACTTCAGTCGTGAGTATAAGACTTCAGTAGGTAAGTATGACGATATAAAAGTTGAACAAATTTTTGAAGGTTTAAGAACCTCTTCCAAACCCCAAAATTATTGTTCAAATACTAAATTATTTATGGGCTCACATCAAGTTCTAAATGAACAAATTCTTTTAATCACATTAGAGATCCAAAAGTTAGGGTTTCTCATTGAGAAACGATTGCCACTAATTAATCCCGATGTTAAGAGCAAATACTATTACAGAAATCGAAATCTTAATGGGCAACCAATTTGCAATTATTGCAAAAGTCCTGGTCACAAATATAAGACTTGTTTCATTAGAAAGGGTAAATCCGGAAAAACCTTTTCCAATGAAAATATGTCTGAAGACCAATGTTCTCAATAATATTTCTCATTGGGAATGACTGCAGTCACCTTAACATTTGTAAATGACTGCAGTCTCTTAATCTTGTAAATTTGTAAAATATTATATTATTAATACACTTTCTTATTCTTTAAACAATTAAAAAGTATGGCTATTGTTCTTCATTGTTATTGATGAAGTAAAACATATTAGTTTCATATAAATAATAACTTACACGACTTAACAAAAAAGAAATCATTTGATACATTTAGTTTTGTTATAAACACATTTTGAGAATTTAAATATTGTTTATAAATAATACATGAGTTTGATTCTATTTCAAAAAAAACTAATAAAATAATCTTATTTCTTATTGAATTAAGCAAAAAATTAAGTTGAATTAAACTCAGCAGTTAAATATTTTTCACTTCTTATAAGCCATTTATTTATATTCATTTTACGTTGACTGCAGTTGAAACGAATGCAGTTGATCTCAATAAATTAAATTATATTTAGGTTAATAAATCTTATCAATAAAGTAAAAATTGTTCTAATGAAATTATAACAAACTAATTAGATTTATCTATAATTATAAACGTCAATTATTTCAAAACGACATAT